>JAAGVU020008002.1:0-32473 GCA_011763525.2 Mormyrus iriodes
ATGATTCCTCAGACCTCATTGCTAAATAAACTCTTCAACGCAGACCTGGGTTGAAGACGTGAGTTCCCGATCGCATTGGTAAAACAAAAGGTGTTAATTGGCGCTGGCGTGGGGGCGGGCAGATTGTGGGGGGAGTAAGGGGGGGCTCCTCCAGAGGAGCTTATGAAAATTTTCAGAGGTTTCAGGGATTCTAGTGTTAAGTGAGATGTTTTTGAATTTCCCACTGATTTTTGGGTTATTTGTATCTGTGTGCTTTGTGTACATGCAGTCCTCGAGATAAGAACATCTGAGTTATGGACAGCTTGTACTTATGAACGGACTGCCATAAAGTGTATTATGTCAAAGATCTGGGTTAAATTCAATGGTCCTTAACAATGAACGCACACATTACTATGTGACGTCTTGTGAAAATATTGCACAGCTGTAGCAGTTCATCAGCTCAAACTACAGTACAGTACCATATGTCCTTACTTTTATTATTGCTGCATAATTATAATTGCTGTTATGTACTGTGTTATTACCTACAAATTCAACTTAAAGACAGACTTAGGGAACAGATCTCGTTTGTGGCCTGCAGACTGCCTGTACTTTATCCTTTCACTTCTCCAGGGGTGCAAACTCGTCCGTCATCTATTGGTGCAAATCACCATTCTGAACCCAAACCAAAATAAGTCATTTTGTGATTGTTGAATTTTTAAATTGGGGGGGGGGGTCTGCGAGGAATGAAATGATAACCTCACCTTCTGGGGGGAAAAACTCCTGGCTTCAGACTGACACAACTGCAGCCCACCTGAAGAGGGTTGAGGTTAGGGATGAAACGATTACCGGTTTCGTAATAAACCATGGTAAAATTCCCAATGGTTAGTATTACCATTTTGATTTTTTATTATTAAAACCGTGGTTTATTGCCACGCTTTGAAATACTCTAAGTTACACATCATGTAAAGCGCTTTGGGGCGACTCTGTTGTGAAAGGCACTATATAAAAATAAATTTAATTGAATAAATACTGTCCAACATTAACCAAAGGTAGCAACAGTCTCCCAGATGCAGGTACGCAGGCAGCATGCAGTGTGGGTTTGTTTAGTGTCAGTGAAAACGTGCTGTAAGGCAATTACAGCACTCCGGAGATTTTTCAGCCTGATAGGAGAACTAAGTCTGGTGTGGTTGTATTTTGGTCCATTTCATTCCATCTTCATGACCACCACCCACTGTTTGATAGCGAATACACGGCAAGTTCTTTTAGCTCAATGCTTTATGTTGGAACTATGGAATGTGGTGTCTGTCTAACTTGCTATTAGCTTGTCAGTAATATAAAGCTTTCAGAGTCAACTACTCTTGTAAAACACTACACATTGTCAATGGTGTAGTGGAGCCTTGCACTGTTTTGCTTCAGCCTCAAAGCTATGTGAATGCTCATTTGCTGGTGATGGCCAGAAGGACGTCTTATGAACCATTTGTTTTTTTTTTTTGACCCCACTAGACGGTGCTCTTGATTTGCTTTGGGTTCTTTGAACAAAGGAGAGCACCATCTAGTGGGGTCAAGAAACATGGAAAGTTGAAATCCTTTAATTTTCAATTTTCTTTTGGGGGGGGGGATTTGCATCCTTGTCACCTTTTTCACCTCTTAGTTTGCATCCCTGCTTCGCATTTACCATCTTGCTTCTACTATCCCTTCAAACAGTGTGCCATATACATACACCCTTATTTAACATTATTTGTTTGTTCATTTATTTATCCATTAGTTTGTTTTTCTTCCCAAGACATTAATCTGTATGGCAGAATTGTCAGTAAATTCAACAGAAAAGAATTAATTTGAATTCAGTTTCTCCCAAGGTCAATCAGTGGATGCTGAGCCTTATCTATAGATCAGAAACCAAGTTCATGGCTCTGACGGCTGTCTCTCTATCCTCTCCAGGAAAATACGTAGGAAGTCGTCCCATTAAGCTGAGGAAGAGCATGTGGAAGGATAGGAATCTGGAGGTGGTGCGAAAGAAACAGAAAGAGAAGAAGAAGCTAGGGCTCAGATAGGCTTGTTTCCTGCTTTTGTCGGAGATGGGGCTTTGCACGCAAGCACGCACGTGTGTGTGTGTGTGTGTGTGTGTGTGTGTGTGTGTGTGTGTGAGAGAGAGAGTTCAGCTCTAGAGTGCACGACCGAACCTGTATCAAGTTGTTTGAAAGTATCTCTTCACTGACCTAATGTTCCTTTTCTGTCAACTATAAGGATATGGATATTAAATTAATTGATTTGGCACCTCCTTTGTAAAGTCATGGTGAATTTTTTCATTAATCTTCCCCTACATTCAATGAATACATTTTATGCAATATTGGCTTTTTTATGTCTATGAATAAGGGTTTTTTCCAATTTCAGAACTTCACTTCTGTAATAATGTTCTGATTTCTGTTTGTTCCCATTTGAAGTTTATTTGTGCATTATTGTCAAGACACTTAATAGCCCTGTAATTTTTTTCAATATGAAGAAAACATGGATAAATCTTACTTTAGACCAGAGTGGTTGCATTACCGGTTGTTAAAATGTGAAAGAAGTTACTTTTTTTAAAGAAACATATTCTGTGAATACTTGGCAAAGATAAGCATTTTTGTTTTGCTATAGATGTTTGAAGTTGAAAGACCCCAAAACAAGTCAATAAAATTGAATCTTTTTAATATCCCTGTTACTTAGGAATTATCCCGAGAGTGCTTAATTTATACAGATCAATACTCTGAAAACCAGTATGAGTAATGTAAGTATTCCCACGTGCTCCGTTTAATCCAAGGTACTCATTGCATTATCATTTTAATTTAATTTTGCTGTGTATGCAGCAGGCCAGCTCTTCAGTCCATAGTTTAATTTCCACATAGATAAGTACATCCAATGTATAATAAGTGTTTGTAAGTTCTTTGTCGGTTGCTGATTGGGAAACCATCTCACTTAATAATACTTCCTATAATAAAATATTTAAAACCTTGGTTATTAAGACGATTACGAACAATCATGGTAAGGAGAAGGAATCGCAAGATATGAAAGTCTTAAAGAGAGCTCCAATATTTAGGATAGTCGCCATCACATCCTAAAAAAATTACAACCTAAATGAAATAAATAATCAACACTAATTGTAAATATCATTATTTGGTGCTGGTCCTTTTGAAGTGTTTGCTTGCCTATTTAAGTAAACCCAAGCAAATGCTATCGTGTCGGTTTTTAGAAGGGGATTTTGGGGGGCAAGAACATTTTCCGGTTAACGATGGTGGCTGATCTTTGGTCGCGACCACAAAGAGAAGTGGAATCTGGACACTTCTGCAGACGAAGCCCGCTGTTCGCGCAACAGTTCTCGGAGATAAGACGCCATGAAACGCGGGGGTTCGGGTAAGTAATGCAAAGTGTCATCAAATTTCAATTAGTATACTTTTCATTATTAAACTGTCCCCGTTGTTTCAATCTATGTCGGATTTTTACTGTGCGCACTTGATGAACTGAATCCTTTGAGAATCTTATGTTGACTTTGCAACCATTAGCCCATGAGCTATGATTACCGGTATTCGAATTGTAAATCTTTGTTCCTATAGCTTTATAGTGCACATGTACACACATCTTACATACACATGCGCGCGCGCACACAATTGAATGTATTCATCGCATGTCATTTTTCTCTTAACGTTTATATAACCAGTAAATCATGCCATCTGTAAACCGAACCTAACACTTGTGTATTAATAGTAGCCTGCAGCAGCGGCTTATCTTAGAAAAACATTATTTAAAATGATTTGTCATACTTAACTATGACACTGCCATTTTGGCAAGAACAGTTTACTTTTATTTGGATTAACACTAACGTTCATATCCTGCACATGTTCGCCACTAGCTTTACACTAGCTTTTGTCTGGGAGGGGAACTGAGCAGACCTGGTAATTCTCGCATCCAAAGGTGAATTTCCCGACATGTATTACACTCACACAGTAACATCGGGTTCTGCGCGGCATGTTATTGTCAAAGATTATATTTTTGTTATATATTTTTGAAGTATTTATATTCTTCCGATGACGCAATTTTCCCGAATCTCATTGCCACCCCCCATATAGCGCTGCCAGTAAGGCCGTGAACACCTTTTTCAATTTTTCTATTAAGGGATGGTAACGCGATTTTCTTACTCACATGGCGGTACGACTGGAAAGTCGACGGCCGTACAAGTTACTCATCACTGCCTAAATGAAGGGCGAACCACACTGGTCTTTGTTAGCTGCGCGTTCCTCATAACATTTAATGTGTCTGCTTGTGGGTGTGTGTGCCCAAGCTATACAACCAAACCGGTAGTTGTAAGTGGAGAAATCGGTCAGGATTTTACTGAAACGAAAGCCACTGTGTGCCAAGTCAGAGCATCTAGCTGGAAATTGAGCACACAGCCCTCCCCGTCTCATCTTTCCCCTCCCTCCCTTCCTCCATCCCTCCGTCCCTCCCTTCGTCTTCCCAGGGTCTACAGATCGGTCCCCGTTGTTCCGATCTTGTCTTGTGCTCGTCTCGTTTTTATATCCAGTCATATAGTGTAGAATGCCGCCAGCATGTGAGGATAAACGACACGTCGATAGTAAACCGAAACAGTAAACTCTAAAGGCGGGGTAGATAATTCGATAACAAGAAATATACCGAGAAAATACTTCAAAGAATAGCTTGGATTTGAAGACGGGGGGGCTACACGATCCCCATCTCACCCCTGCAAACTGGATATCGGAATGGTGGTGAGTTTACAAAAATTGTTTACCCCCTATTAAAACCATATTATGACATAAAAGGAGAGAAAAGGGGAAATGCAAAATAAGGGTTTGTGTTAACTCTTTGTGGCCGAAGCCGATGTTATGCTAGCCAGGCATACAAACTACGCGTAGATGCGGGTGTTGCTATTAGTTACGGGCGTTACTGGGCGAGGATCCTCCGTACGGTTCCTGAAAAATCATGGAAACAATTCTTCGATTGCTTATTTGATATTTGATGCAGAATATTTAATTGCATATTGGTTTCCCACATGTGGTGCCCCTCCCTCAAAACGTGCATGCAATATGAAATGATTGTGCTGAACACTGATAGCAAATGCCGGTCTTCGTGGTTCATCGCGTATAGGGAACCATTCGATTGCAATACAATGTACAATAAACAATGTTTATGTCACCATATTAACATTTCAGTATTTGTTTTGCAATAAACAGAATTGCCAGATTGTTTCGTAAATACGTTTTTAGCTACTTGCTACCGCAGAGCTTTTCTTTACTAAGCGCTTTACCGTGGCGTCATATGACAAACTGTTTGTTGTGATGGTGGCTGTTTTAAGTGTTGGAAATGGTGCCGATCATATTAATGTCTGGGAACAGGTGCTGCTTTAGTTTCTAGCCACCCATTCATTACTGCCTTGTGTTGAATTTCCTCGTTTTTACTTTTTATAATTGTCTATGTTTCATGACAAAAACACGAATCTTTATATTTACTTTGATGTCTGGTATTGATGTAACTATGTATCTATGGATTTTAAATACTACATGATTTTAAGTACTACATGACAGAAACAACTTCAGGAAAGAAGTCAGTGGATGTATTGCTGTAGGTGTGAGACCGTATAATGCCGCTCTGTACTGGTCTAACGTGATAAATTTAATCTCATAGTGATTTGACCATATGTAACAGTGCTATTATCAGAAGCATGGGATTCTAATATTTATATTAAATGTGTTCATCAGTGAACTGTTGCCTTTATTGCTTTAGATACTCAGGCGTTATTGATCGTGTTGATAGATCGCTGCTCCAAGGTTCAAGGTGGCTCCGATTGTGTAGTTTTGCATGTTCTTCCATCTTGTGTACTTTACCAGCTCCATTCAAAATACACACTGTTCGGGAAATCAGTTATTGTCTTTAGTGTATTTCTGTGGTGGCAATTTAAAGGCCAGATTAGAATTTAGCATGCAAATATTTATTCGGATGATCACAGATTGACATAACTAGAGACTATTCTCAGTATTTCAAGGAAATCCAAGCAGTAAGTTTAGTTCTGCAGATATTTCAGTTTATTTATACTATTTCTGATAAATATGGATTTTATATTTACACCATTCTGTAAAACTTATGAGATCTTTATTTTTTTTACTTACTCTTTAACTGGTCATTTCATATTTTTTAATGACTCCACTGACAATTGTTTTGCAGCCTCTTTCTAAACTGCTTAGTTGTGAATTATCTACGTAGTATAAGGAACCTACCCCCCAAGCTAATAAATATAAATAACTTAGTAGAGGAGTTTCACATTACTCGCTGTGTGTTTGTGTAATATGTTCCGTAGTAGACCTTTCAGCATGTAGGAACTTTATCTGTTAACTGAATGTACAATCAGGTGAAGACTTTTAAAGGGAGAATTGCATATTTTAATTGTGCGTGACCCTCGGTCAATGTTCTGAAAGTAATATTCTGTGAATCAAAAAGGGAAATGAGTTAATTTTTGAAAGTGATTCTAGCTTTCGGCCTTAGAGGCAAAAAAGAATGGCCGCCTACTTTCTTTATGGAGTTTTGAGTCTTTGTTAGTAAGAGTATTATGGACATGGTGCAGGTGCATGCCTGTGGGTGAGCGAGGTGTTTCATTATTAACCCAGAATCAGTGCCAGCAATGGCATTTGAATGTGTGACCTGATAGACCACACAAGCTTAGCAGACTCACACCATCTCTTGTATGGTCAGAAATAAGTAACTGCATCAGTTTTCCTGCATCTGTGTTTACTTTAGTTTGGTAGCCATTAAGCAAAGAAAGAAAATAGTATAATTATTTTACCTTGAGTCCAGGAAAGGCCTGCTTGTCATAGTTAGCCAGAGTGCAGTTTGCTGGCATATTGGACATAGTGTTTGTAGTAAGTTAAGGTTTTGAGGTTTAGTTTCCACTTGTATGTCAGGGTTTTACCACTTTTGGGGATACATCCATCTGTCCATCTATGCATCTTCTGCAGGACTGGAGCTTGCTATAGGATACAATGTTTTATAATATATCAACTGACAATTAGCTTGTGATCAAAGGTAACTGATCAAAATTTCAGCAGATTCATCTATAAGATTTATCATGATGATGACAATTATAATTTTCTTTACCTTTTCTGTTTGCTTATAAATGCAGTGATGCATAATAGAGTCTAATAACCTTTCTCAAACCAGCTGAATCACATTCATTTTTGATAGGTAGATGTAGTTATGTTAGTTATGTCACTAGCATGATATCAGATTTAGCCTATACAGCAATGCACCATCATCTGTTTGAAAAGGAACTCATGAGAAGAATGTAACAACATTCTCCAGATTTTTCATCAGATCAGAAGTATAGAAGCATGAGCATGCCTTCCACCTTCACTCCACCATCATCCCTTACTTCTCTTTTTAGTGTCAGTCCACATTTTTGAGAGTTTTTTCTCTGTGATCCGTTGCATGATGAGACAGCTACATATCAGGGATATATCTAAAACAAGAGAAATTCAAAAACATTTCTTGAAAACATTGATAAGTTTTAAAAAGCCGTTCTGTAGTCATTTGAGGAGCATCTATTTGTGTTAGCTATACGCAGGTAATTTGTTTTATGACAAATATGGAAATATTATATGAGTGTACATGCCAATTGATTGTGGAGACCTGTAAATGTTAAATGATTTTTTACTGATTTGAGGTCAGGGTACTAGTACACCTGACTTAAGTAACTCACATTCGTGACGTCGGTCTACTTATTATTGTTGCCCATTATTTTAACAATATCTCTTTCAGGAAGATCTTTGAGTCTGAAGTTTCAAGAGGCAACAGAGTCTATAGTTTGTTGTTGTTGTTTCATGTTTCATGAAAAATTATTTGATTTTGTGTTTAAGCTCATTAATTTTTCAAAAGTTAACTAGGTCTTGACAAATCCAAAGTAGATTTTCGGATACTGGAATCTGTTTTCATTGGCTAAGTTCAGTCCACCTTAATAATGTCCATGTTTAAAAGCCATGTCAGAGGGGTGGGTGAGATGGCCAAAATGTCATATCACAATATTTTGGCTAGAATCACAGTCCACAATATAGATCATGATTTTTTTGGTTTGAGACAAATAATTGACAAAGAAGTACGCAAACAGACAACACTGACATGTTCTGCAGGCTGAAATTGCTTTGTTTCACATAGGTCTGTTTTTGTCGTAGTACTGTTGCAGCCTCTGAACAGGCAGGTGTCGCATGATAGGTGCTTGTCGGTTTGATCTGTTGTTATAATTATTGTGTTAAATTGTGTTGTATCGCAAGTTTTGTGATAACTCTGAAATGCTTGTTGTGGATTTAATTCACCAAGAATCCGTATTTACGAAGTGTGATCAGAGATGTGGCAATTTTTTTACTTTGGTTTTGACAGGCACAGATTTGTAACAGAATCACTGGCTCAGATTTTTTTATTAACCTTAATTTTCAGATATTCAAGACTTCAAAATATTGAAATGACTAGTTTTGCTCTGCCTGTTTTGTATTGCCAGTGAGAGGACAATCATGAACCTCTGAAATAATTCTGGCCCTTAAGGGTTTGAGTTTATCTGTGCCACGAACTCTTAACTAAATGATACGATGCCTAAGTTGGAAATATAATTTATGAGAAGTGTTGACGTTGAAAATCCATTAGTCTATTCCTGTCACCTTTTCTCTCATTTGCTTGCTCGTTTTGTGAGTTGTTCCTATTTTTAAAAAGGAGAACATTCCTGTCAAAACTGACTTGACCCCATCTCTACAAATTCCCATATCCAAGAGGAAAATAGGTTACAGGTGGTGTTGCCGATGCTGATGGGGTATATCGGTTTAAGACAGACACATTCTCTGGAGGAGACATGGTTTTTGCTCTTACTTGTGAGACCTGTGGATTTCCATTGATGGCTGAGATCAGCTGTTTGTGACTGGCAGGATCGTTCAGCCATTTTGTAACCCTTTCAATGTTTGTAGTGGCATGTGGACAACTGATTTGAAAAAAAGTGAACTGTAGTGTTTCCTTTTGAAGGTTCATATCATTCTACATACTAGCCTAAACAGGTTTGTAGTTATTTGCAGTGAACATAATAAAGCTAATTACTTATACCAATTGAAATGATATATTATTAGAAAGTATATTTTCAGAATTTCCTCAAATAAAAGATGTCACCCATTGATTCAGTCTTTCCTACTGGCAGCACTGTCCCTTTTTTCTACGGATCAGTCTAGTCTCATTGACTGAGGTTACATTGACTGTAGCTTGTTACTCTGCCAGTGCATAGTGCTGGTTTAGACCATCTCATCTCCAGCATTATTTTTCAGCCTCTTAAGCTTCTTCTCTTGGTTTTCTGATGCTGTCTGACCCAGCCTTGGGTACAGGTGAGATCTTGCATAGACCCACTGTGACAGGAATATGCCCCTGATAAGTCACGCCCACCAACAAGCCATCTCTAATGACAAGCCACACCCCTGACCTGAGTTGCTGTTTACTCCCTTGGTTGACCTTTGGTCCTGAGTAGGGATGGACATTTCTCTATTCTACTTTTGGATTGCTCAGTAAATTCGCTTCATTCATGGTGACACATAGTGAAAAACTGGAGCCAGCGGTTGAACTTAGTTTTAGGTTTTGCTGAAGGACATAATGGTTCGCTTTGCCTTGTCCATCACGGCACCAGTGTTTTTGTCTTTTGTTCGGTGCAATGGGTGAAGTACATTAGCTCTGTATATTTTTGGTGGTGTTTTTTTTGAGCATTTGGTTTGAAAACTGCTGCCAGATGAATCATTTAAATAAAATGGCCCCGGCTTCTACCGCTGACACCCCAAGAAAAACACTCCCCTTTGCTTTTTCTTCACGTGGTGCAGCCGAGATCCAGGCAGAGTGTTTAGTATGCTGTGTGCCACTGTGCTTTTCCTGCTGCTTGGAAGAAAAAGAGTGAGCACGGAGCAGGGGACAGATCACTGTAGGGACACGGTTTCCTAGGGACCCACCACTGGAATGCTGATGATAAAACTGACCTTTGCTATTACGCTGCCTGACCTTCCGGGCTTTCTTGGCGTTTCTCATTACTAGGCCAGTGCCACAGCTAAAGTGCCGGTGGAGGGGCTGCTAAACAGTCTTAAGTAATGCAGGAACAAGGGCTGGGAACTAGGAGATGTGTCAGTAGGGCTCTTTGTTGCCACAGAGGGGGAGGCTCCATAGGGTTAAACTTTATGATGCTTTTAGAAGCTGTCTCTGAGTATGCAGTGCAGAGCTCTCTGTGACGTCTGAAAGAAGCAGCAGTGGGACTTCTTAGACCAACCTGTACTCAGAGCAGCTAATTCCCTGTGACTGTGGAGGAGGGCAGAGATACCTGGAGATCCAATGAAGGAAGGATATGTTGCAGACTGGTGTACCGTACGAGGGATTTGCATCATCCTGGCTTACAATAGCAGTTTTGAAATTGCATTTCAGTTGTTTCTTAATAAATATTTTGTTCTAATGTATTCATGTATGACACCTTAAGAAGACATTTCAGCATTTGCTGTTTTTTTTTTTTGTTAATTTCTTTAATGTTAGTGCTGGTGAGTTTTGTCAGCTGTTTCTGCAGTTAATATTGCCTTGTACACCACTTTGAACAGCATCTCATTAATAAAGAAATGTAAATTTATATAATGTAATGCTCATTCCTTCATGTCTGTTAAATTCTTGTTTCATGATACCTGTGTTTTTTCCATTGAAGATTTTGCAGGGAACTCTTCTGTTCCTTATTATATTTTGCATTTTCAATCTGTATTGTGACTTAAACGGCTCAAACAACTGATAGCCTGTCTCTGCCTCTGCCTCCCCCACTACAGGCAGCCCACAGTGCCACACTGCCTCATTCATACCCCATTAGCCCATGCTACAATACAGTCATAATAAGGCAGCATTTGTTATGGCATTTCTTTGTATATTCCAGCTACCATCATTCACTCAGGGAGAAAAGGAGGGTGACACGAGTATTGCACTAGTGCTCTCCATGAGAAAGAGAAAGGACACTCTTTGCTTGAACTATCCTCCTTTTAAGAAATGAGCAAAGAGAGCAAGGAAGAGTATGGGTTGTGCTTTCGGCCCACATTTACACTTGGGCTGATGCAAAGTGAGATTCAACTAATTTTATTGTTGTATAATGCCTTTCACAACAGTGTTACCCCAACCATCACTAGTATGACATATCTGTGTATATTTGTATTGTTCACATTTATCCCATGATTACAGAGGCACTATAAGCGCCATTCTCTGTGTTTGCAGTGGCACTATGAGCACCGCTCTCCGTGTTTACAATAGTTCTGTGAGCACCACTCTCCATGTTTATAGAGTCACTGTGAGTGCCACTCTCCATGTTTGTTGTCTCTCTGTGAGCACCGCTCTCCTTGTTTACAGAGGCATTGTGAGCGCTGCTCTCCATCTTTACGGTGTCACTGTGAGCAACACTCTCTGTGCTTATAGAGGCACTGTGAGCACCACTCTCCATATTTTCAGTGGCTCTGTGAGCGACACTCTTCATGTTTACAGTGGCGCTGTGAGCACCGCTGTCTGTGTTTACAGTGCTTCTGTAAACATAGTTCTTTGTGTTTATGGTGATTCTGTGACCGCCGCTCTCCACATTTATAGAGGCACTGTGCACATCACTCTCCATGTTTACAGGGGCACTGTGCACATCACTCTCCATGTTTACAGGGGCACTGTGCACATCACTCTCCATGTTTACAGGGGCACTGTGCACATCACTCTCCATGTTTACAGGGGCACTGTCAGCGCCACTCTCCATGATTGCTCCTTCATGCTACCTTTCCTTGTGCATATTGACATTTTCCGATTTTTTTCTGGTGTATTGTGCTTCTGGGTTCACAATGATGTACCATAGAAGATCCTTAACCTGGGGGAGGCTTACCATAATGATCAGCTCTTTAGCCTTTGTAGCCTACAGTCCTGTTGTTGTTTTTTTTGCAGTGAGACCCTTGGCACCGGCTGAGTAAGTCAAGAGGAAAAAAGCACAATAATCATAAAATCCCAGCACTTGTTTATGAGGATTAGCTTTAGCAAACTAAATGACAGACATTCCTATGCGCAGACATGTTCTACTTGGATTTTAGCAGTAAGAATGCTTGTGTGTTTCTTGTCTGTGCTTTTTGTAATTGTCTGTGGTGTGATAGTTCTGCCAGCTGTAGTCACCTTTCTCTCCTCCCTCTGTGAGCTGATGGCAGTGAGTGAGGGATTGTGGGATAGTGGGGGAGGAAGATGTCAGTGTGCATTTGTGGGTGCACACACTTCTGTGAGTGGCCCACGCACTGGCCAACACGCTGCAACTCTCTCCCCCCGTTTTAGGATTTGAGAGTCGTCATACATTTTCCACAATGCTGAAAAATGTATGGACCTGGTAGTTCATCAGCTTAGCCTTCAGTGTGGTGATATCTAGATTGTTGAAGACTGGCTAATTTAAGCTCATTTGCTAAAACATGAATTATTTCTGCCCCAACTTATTTTAGAGAGATTCTCATGCAAATGTGTTAATGTGCAAGCCAAACTCCTGTTTATTTTTCAGTAATAATAGTACCTTCACTAATGAAACTGAAAGCAGAGACACACAGTCTATCCGAGTGCAGTACAAGTGCTCTATGTGAACTTTCACCATGCTGACACTGACATTTTATTTGATGGATGCCAGTGATTTCCAGTTTTTTTTTTAAGGTTTTTTCAGTCCTGAACTTGTCAAGACAGGGCTTTTTATGTAATTCTGGCAATGCTTTAAGCACAGTCTCCATAAAGAATTACTCTCATCTCACCTGTCCACAAAAGCATCAGTCTTGAGATGTATCCGTGCCCATCCTTAATGTTGTACCTTGTGTGCCTTATTGAGCGGAGGTCATGTTTTGGCCTTTATCACCTTATCAATGTTACACAGCACACTGCACCTAGTACTTCCAGAGATTCTGTTCAGATTGCAGTTTTGGAAAATGGTGGCATTTGATGCTAAAGAGTTTTTGGAACTCTCCCTATTAATTTGACACATACCTCTTGCAGATATTTTACATCTTCTCTCTACTCACTTCTTCCATCGTCAATGGTGGTTGTCCACAAAATTCTTGATTGTACATGATCATGTTTTAATAGTTTGGCAGTTTTGATTGTTTTGCATCTCTCTGACTGGCACTTTACTATTTTGTGCTTTCTAAAACACTCAAACACTTAGCATACTCTATTTTTAAACAGTCAGTTCTTAACTGGAGATTAATCTGGACTGAAAACGTTGGTCGCAAGAGAAGATGCAAGTAAAATACACACTTGTGTAATAATTCTGCGTGTGTGGTGTATTCACACATCCTCTCTCTCACAATGTGACACCCTACATAGAACCTAAGGCCTGCTGAAAAAAGACACCAGAAATCCTACCCCCAGTGCTAGGAGGTGCAGCTGATTTCCAAATCTGAACCGCAAGAGTGTATATATATATATATAAAACAGCCTAATTTTGATGCCGATAAGAAATCACTTTTGCTAGGAAGATGAGTGGAATGGATATTAGATGTATGCTACATTAGGATTACTATATTTGGTCAGATGAAAAAGAGGACGCTCACTAAATGTGACAAATATAAAATGTTTAAGTGACGTCAACTTCCAGACCCTACCTTCCGGAAGTTGACATCAGTCGTGAGCGGCGTGACACAAAACAGATGTGCAAATTGTTTAATTTTTAAAGTAAACGTGTGGACAAGCCTTGCAAACACTGGACTAATGGTACCCCTATGCTACATGCTTGCTTACATATCCATATGTATGACTGGAGATAGGGGTGGCAGGTTTTACACATACTTTACATACTGCTCAGTGTTGACTTCTCCTCATTCACACTCAGCTTTTCTTCTCTCCCCATACCTATGAAAAACAACCACTCTGCCCACCTCTTTTGTAGCAGACTTAGGTTTTCTCAGTGGTTGCAGTAAGGTGTTGCTTCTGTGCTGCTAGTTTGGAGAGTGCTCTTACTTATGCCTGGATACTGATCAGATCAGCCGGGGAGAGCGAGGCCCTGCCCTCTGTGTTACTCTGATCAGATCCGCTATGGGGAACGAAGCCCTGTCCTCTGTGTTACTCTGATCAGATCAGCCGGGGAGAGCGAGGCCCTGTCCTCTATGTTACTCTGATCAGATCAGCTATGGAGAGCGAAGCCCTGTCCTCTGTGTTACTCTGATCAGATCCGCTATGGGGAGCGAAGCCCTGTCCTCTGTGTTACTCTGATCAGATCAGCCAGGGAGAGTGAGGCCCTGTCCTCTGTGTTACTCTGATCAGATCAGCCAGGGAGAGTGAGGCCATGTCTTCCATGTTACTCTGATCAGATCGGCTATGGGGAGCATAGCCCTGTCCTCCGTGTTACTCTGATGAGACCATTCAGGGAGAGCGAGGCCCTGTCTTCTGTGTTACTCTGATCAGATCAGCTAGGGAGAGTGAAGCCTGGGAGATTGAGGCCTTGTCCTCCGTTTTACTCTGATCAGATCAGCCTGGGAGAGCGAGGCCCTGTCTTCCATGTTACTCTGATCAGATCAGTCAGGGAAACCTCAGGCTCTGTCCTCTGTGTTACTCTGATCAGATCAGCCAGGGAGAGTGAGGCCCTGTCTTTCCTGTTACTCTGATCAGATTAGCTGAGGGGAGTGAGACCCTGCCCTCTGTGTTACTCTGATCAGATCAGCCAGGGAGAGCATGGCCCTGTCCTCAGTGTTACACTGATCAGATCAGCTATGGGGAGCGAGTCCCTGTCTATCATGTTACTCTGATCAGATCAGCCAGGGAGAGCATGGCCCTGTCCTCAGTGTTACACTGATCAGATCAGCTAGGGGGAGCGAGGCCCTGCCCTCCGCATTTCTCTGATCAGATCAGCTAGGGGGAGAAAGGCCTTGTCCATGATATTATTTTATGGCCATGAGGCCCTGTACTCCATGTTTCTCTGATCAGATCAGCCAGGGAGAGTGAGGCCCTGTTCTCTATGTTATTCTCTGCCATTTCAGCCCCTCCTCTGGACAGGCCACACAGACACTATTTTCTCTTCCTTTTTGAATTGTTGCATGTTATGAGGGGGGGGTTAATGCAACTTCTTCTTTTGCTTTAAAGCAGTTGCGTTTCTTTTCTCTTCTGTCATCAAGGCGGCATTCATAAATCTGTGTGACAAAAAATGGGACAAAGGAAACAAGTGTCCAGATGAGGTACTTCATACAATGAGAGCAGAGAGCCTGTTCTGTACTTAAATAAAGCCACTCTTGTCTGTTTCATCAATTTTGCATTAATTTATTAAGATTAAGTTTTCATGCTCCCCCTGTGTGGGACGGTTTCCTCTGCTGTCCATAAACACACCGTTAAGTGCATTGGCTTCTCTAAATTTCTCCTTGTGTGTGATTATGTATATGAGTCTGTGTACGTGTGTGCCCTGCTGTGGGCTGACGTCCCATTCAGGGAGTCTTACTGCCTAGTGCAAAATTCTGCCTGAGACAGACCCTAGTCCCCCCTGCCCTTGGACCGTGGATAAGCACTTAGAAGATTCAAGTGCTCCCCGGCTTACGATGGTGTTACGATATTTCGACTTTACGATGGGTAAATGTTTTTCAGGTTGAGTACATAATTTAGTAAATTACATGACATTTTCAACATTTCTTTATAAATTCGGCTTTGCGTTAATGATTTTGCCCAACTGTAGGCTAATGTAAGCATGTTAAAGCATGTTTAAGGTACGCGAAAGGCTAGTCTATGGTGTTTGTTTGGTTAGGTGTAATGTATTTAAAATACTTTTTCACTTTACGATATTTTCGACTTACGATATGTTTGTCAGAATGCAACTGCATCGTAACCCAGGGAGAGGCTGTATATGTTTGTCTGAAGGTGAAAATCGTATCTATATCTAGTTTTCTTAAATTTCTTAGAATTCTAGTTAAGCAGGTCCCAGGCTTCTCCCAGAAACAGTTCCAAGCTGTCTTAATGTTTTGCTAAGGCTAGAATTTCAGGATTGTAACATCTGATATGTATTCCACTGTTGGGGCACAGTGTGGCTCTGCACGTTAGGACTCTGTGCCCATGATTGAAAGGTCATCGGTTCATGACTGTCAGTGTGATGTTGGGCCCTGAACTCCAATTGCTCCAGGGAAGCCAGCTGACCCTGCTCTCTGATCATCTGTTGTGTACCACTTTGGACAAAAGAGCCTGTTAAATAAATGTGATATTTGTTTTGGGGTTCATACTTGTTGGCTGTTTAGACAGACGTGTGTTCCAGTCACAGGGATGGACAGCAATGTTTTACCCACTTTTGGTGGACCATTCTCAGGTAGAAGGAGAATTAAATGCCCTTTATTTTCCTCTTTTGGTTTCAAGTGTCGGGACCCCAGTGGGTTCGGAAATGTGCCATGTTTGTACGAGCAATGAGCCTGACAGACATGTCTGGTAAGTGTCCTTTGGCCCTTCTTTGTGTTTCTTGCTGTTTGTGTATGTGTGTGTGTGTGTGCGCGTGCGTGCGTGCGTGCGTGCGTGCGTGCGTGCGTGTGTGTGTGTGTGTGTGTGTGTGTGTTCATTCATGACAATGTGCATGTGTTGGGTCAGTGTGCGTGATCCCCACGCCATGTACTGTGCTGTGTACAGATACACCTGGCAGCAGGGCAGCCTGTGCCATGCAGTTGCATTACGGGGTGTTCACATGATAAATGTCAAGCAGTGCGCTAAGTCGGGTGTTTCACTATTGTCTATGGGGAGCTGAGCGTTAACTTGCAACCTCACATCACACCACCTTGACACTTGGATGGGTGCATGGATGGATGGATGGATAAAAACCAAGCCAGACATGAATTATAAACAGGTTGCCAGCTGAAACTTTTAGACCTCTTATAAGTGGTGCATGAACCAATGAAATCCCTCTTTCTCCACTACAGAAAATCAGCCATTGATATTGGTATGTTAACAAATATATCATGTATCTCAATATTTTGGTTGTTCCATCTCCATAATGACAATATGTAATGTATGATAAGAATAAATGTAATTGCTCTAGAATCATGTGAGAAATCATGATTCTAAGTTTGAAAAAATTTCATTCATTCAAAGATTCATATTTTACCTAAAATTATGCAGCCCCATACTCAGGTGCACTTGAAATGCTTTTCTCATGTATTAAAAAATACAAAATGTCAGCAGCCAGGCAGAGATGCCAGGTTTGTAAGTATAATGCTTGAAATGGGAAATGGTATGACATCACTTAGGTTCAGGTTAGCTGTTTAACACCAGTGAGAGACCATATCTACCCTTTGTAACATGGAAAAAATACTAATACCACTATTATAAATTATTAATCAATAATGATTCACAGAATAAACAACCGTGAAAGAATGTCGCCATAGGTGAGCGCTTTATGGTGACATTTCGGCGATTGCTTTAGCAGCACTTGAACTCTGCTGATATACAAGAACACAAGACACTAAGCTTGGCGCAACGCTCAATGCTTATCATGTGAAAGCATCCGTACGGGTCTCCAGAAACAAAGCACAACAGAAATGCAGCAATACTAAGCATCTCGAGCAGCTCAGTCAGGTGGGGTGGGGTAAGAAGAGTCCAAGCTCCCAGTGGTGCAGCTGGGAATTTAAAGAAAGATCTTGTGTTATTAGGAAATGCCAAGAATGCATGGAATGTTCAGCTTCCTTGTGCATTTTCCGCATTTTATGTTTTGTTCCTTTTTTGAAAAATGTGAAATGGTTCCTATTAATCCCCCCCCCCAATTGACATGTCAAGTGAATGATTTGTGTGACAAGAATGTATCTAAAGCATGTGTGGCAGTTATTATTCCTGTGTGCTATAATTTGTCGTGTTTTCCTTTTATTTATTTAACTTGTAACGACATAAACAGACACCTATTGGTGTTCTTTGTTTATCGTTGGCCATGCAAAACGATTGAGATGCCTGAACTCAGGCTGGCAGTGAGCAAAGCGAGGATGATCATATTGCCTTCTGAAATATTTAGCAGGGAGTATACAGGCCACTGTGCCTGGGGTTTCATTACATATCCACACAGGCTGTGGCTGTTCTGAAGAAGCAGTCAGGAATGATGATAGAGTGTGGCCTGGCCACAGGTCTCACATGAGCAGCTCATATGCACAGGCATATGAAGAGCAGCGGGAGATATTTAGGAAAAATATGTGGCAGATGTAAGCAGAGTAAGATAGGCATGACATGAGCCCAGTGGCAGTGGGGGGTGCTTTGGGTACAGCATGCTGGGGAGCGCCGCTGGTACACTCGGCCCCCCTGCACAGAAGCACATGCAGATTGATGCTGTATGTCTCGCCACTCTGCCAGGAGCGTGAATCTGCAGCTGAACATGGCTGTGAGTTTATGGTCTGCCAGATATGCCGTTCCTTACTCATGTCACCTTTTACCGCCGGAGGTATAACATGGGCTACCTAAAGACCTCGTACCTCATTTTTTGTTATTTTTGTTTACACTTTGTGTGAAATTGGTTAGATGGAGTTTGGGAGGGTAAAATTTGGGCCGTGATAGGATCCGTTCTTCTAGACTGCTAAAAGCCAGTGTAGTAGAGCAGCATTGAAGTATCCAAGGGACCACCTATATTTTATAGTGAATCTGCTGCTGTAAGGCAATCCAGTGTGCATGAAAGGCTGTGTTCTGCCCTGTCTGATATGCTGTTGGGTATATCTGGGCTGTGTGAGCTTGCATTTAGTTGGATTTGTCAGCTGCAAACATATCTTTACCCCTTTGGTTGAGGAATCCCATAAAGTATATTTAGACACCTGCTTTTCACAATTATTTTGGGGGATGTTAGTCATTCTATTGGTTTACATATTATAACGTTATGTTCTATTTGACCACACAAGAAAGCTGACTCTCCTCGAAAGTGTTGAATGAGAATGAGTAAGACTCACTGTCATTTTTTTTCTCTGTGAATGAAGAATGTGAATGAAGAAAATATTTTTTATTTTTTGTGAAACCGCATTTGCCTTTCCAGGCATAATTTACTTCATAATTGTTTCATTCTTCCTGCAAGAATGAGCTGTTTTGGCGGAAGCAGACCGATCAAATTTACCGCATATTTTGATTATTCCTTGTTTTGTACATATATTTCTGAGTTGCTGTGTATTTTATTCATCCATGGACCTGTTTAATGGGTCTTTGTTTTTAGAGCATAAATGCTTTAGGTCTGTTTTTATATTATTTATTCATTAATTAGTTTGTTATTTGTTAGTATTTCATTGGATAAATGAAGCATTCGCCAAGCATTAAAGGAGAATGCCACAGTAGTGCTGTCTTTGTTTGCGCGATGTATCTTAAGTCTGGTAGGGTATACACTGTCACTATGGGAATGGAGTCAATGACAGTGGCAGTGATGTGAAGTGGTGATATTTGTTTTGGTGTATTTCTGTGTGCTTTGTGTATGCTAGGTGGTAGTGGCGTGTGTGCCGTCTGGCTGGCGTGCCGCGTGCTCAGCTTTGATAACAGGCTCGCCCACAGCCGACGGCCTGATTTGGCTGCTTGTGGCCAGCAGCAATGCAAGGACCTTGGCTTGTTTTGCTGAGGCAGGTGTGTTAAATGGCGTGGGAATCTCCGGATTTGTCACCGTGCATTGCCCTATCGACATGCAGTCGTAGCGTTCAGCAAAAGGCCTCTCTTGCATCAACATGCCTTTGACCTGTCGGCCATTTCTTAAGGTATCTTGCCCAGAGCATTGACATTGCAATTGCCGGTAAGTATTGACAGACTTAGTGGGTCCGTGAGTCCAATCATACGTGCTCTTACTAAGACTCAGGGGCTCTCCATTGATGGCATTAGGGTGTTATTCCTGCCATTTTTCTCCAATGGAAAGTCCTCTGAATGCAGTCACATGGCTGGCCTAGGTATCTGCCCATGTCCTGGGGCCAAGGAGCACATCAGTTTCTACCAAACGTCTCAATAGTGCAGTTTTTCTCAACGCAGTTCTTGGGGACCCTCCCAGCTCCACACACACGTGTACCAGGTATTTGCCATTCTTGATTGGTTGGTTCAGGTGTGCTGGGAGTTGGGAGGCAGCAAAAATGTGGACTGTCTGGAGGTCCCCGATGACTGGGTTGAGAAACACTGTCACAGTGTATATGTCATGTACCTCACTCATTTTTAAAGAATAATTAAGCAAGGATATGTTAGGCCAGCCATTTGTCTTTAATTATGATTTGCAGTATCATTCACTACCAGCTGCTTTGATTATTTCTTTTCCGACTGATGTTGTGCAGAGGGACCATGAGCCCAGAGTTGTAAAGCACCAGCAGCTGCTCTCCTGTTGAGCATAGCCTCTAATCAGCTTTGTCCTAACCTTGTCTGTTCCTCTCTGTTCTTGCATTACTCTTGTTTCCTTCCAGACAGACAGATGGGTAAATGGCTTGATATACATTGATTCTATGTTATCTGCTGCATGATCAGATCTATAGAAGGCTATAGATGCTATGCCAGTGTTGTAATCGAGTGTCTGAGGGCCAATGTACATTTGTCTTTATGCCCCCCCCCCCCTCGTATTGTTGTCTACTCCCTCCAGGCTCAGAGCACTGATAATCTGGACAGCTCCAGGGAGCCCACAACACGCTCAGTGGGCACCACAGCCAACTTGAAAGGGAAAATGAGCAAAAGGTGAACTGTGTGGCTGTACTTGTACTCATTAGTATACATTATAAAATTTCTCTTTTCTTCTATATGAATGAAAACATCATCATTGTTGTATTTAATGCTTTACAATGCCATTATTATTAACATAATAGCAATGCATTTGTACCCGGCTTTTATTTATTTTTTGTGACTGACCACCTCTGCAGGATGAGGTGACTCCAGTCTCACCATTTATTATTACTGTGAACGGTTTAAGGTGCCATAGAATGAAAAGCTGACTTTACCTTGGCATAGCTGAATAAAGAGAGTTTGGTACATGGAATGCCCTACTATGAATCTCAAACACTGTTGTTCCCTCTTTAAATATAAATCCCGCATATGTAAAAGAAGGCATACCTGCACAACCTGCAACATATATTTTCTCTTTTGAGGGGCATGCAGTTTCCAGAAGTGCACCTGACGAGGAAAAAAAATATATATATACTGACAGCCATTTATGTAAGGTTGTTTGTTACTAGTAGGCTAAGAAGGTTGGTCCTATTCAGCGGTACGTTTTCCAAAAGTTCCCAATAGCAACTTAGATAGTTGAAACCATTGAGCAGCTAACATTGTTAGTAACTATGCTTTTGGGAAACATATCCCAGGTTAGCAGGGGAGTAGTAAACAACATTACGAAGTCTCTGATGCTGACATTCTGTAGTGCCTGTATCCTACTTTTGGTTAACTAAAAAAAATCTAACAACAAGATAATTTCAAAAACATTCAAAGCAGAAGTCCAAATTCATTACAAACAACACATTTACCGGCTGCCCAGCTTGCTGATTGGAGTTCTTGATAAAAATTGCATGACGAAGTTAGCATCATACATTATTTGTTGACTGAAATGCGATATAATTACAATGTTCTTGTTACAATGATAAAAAAATGAGTTATGACTATGCTAATGTTCCTAGTTTGAAGTGGGAGTATTACAGTTATGTGGGGCAAAGTATGAATAGTAGCCTCTAAAATAAGGATAAAGAGTACAGTATAGTACATAAGCTAGTAACATAGTTTATTATTATTATCAAGTATTATGTACTGTACATAACTGTATGTGCTATACTTTTATATGACTGGCAGCGCAGTAGGTATGTTTGTATCAGCATCACCACAAACACATGAGTAATGTGTTGCGCTACGTCACTAGGCAGTAGGAATTTTTCAGCTCCGTTATAATCTTAGGCAGTCTGTCACTGACCAAAACATCATTATGTGGCACATGACTAGAGATGTTGGTTCTGTGTGAGCCATCGCAATGCCTCACTGTAAACCAGCCAATCAGAGCAGAGCTCATCAACATATTAATAAGCCCACCAAAGAAGGGATAACTGCCTGTTTCATTCTGTTTCATTCTAGGGCCAAGTAGTAGGGTTGTAAATGTGCCTGTAAAATTGCTTCTGGGCATTTTTTAACCAAACTGTGTTCACATACTTTTTATGTAGACACCAAAGACTAATTTAAAATACTGAAAATATGCATTCTATGGCACTTTTAGCACTTTGCCAAAAATGGAGAATAATTTTTAAAGTACTGGAATGTGCTTGAAATTTCAGGCAGGATGCACAATTGCTTGATTAATATTAAAATTCCACTGATACTGAAGATTGCTTGTGTCCTTCATTTTGAATTGGAGATACATGAGTTTGTCATCAGGGTAAAGGTTTACCATGAGCCAGTACTCACTGATTTCCCCACTTTATTGCTTTAGGTTATCCATTGTGAAAGGCCATTTCCCCAAACTAGTTGACTGTGCTCACTTCCACTATGAAAATGTGGATTTTGGAGCCATTGAGGTAAGTTCCAAGTTACCAAGCAGCAGGGTTTTTATTTCACTATTATTTGATTAGTATAAAAGTGATATTGTTTACTTGACTGTGTTCTGCAGGCTGTTTCTGCTTTTGTTTTCTGGCATGTAAATGACCCTCTCCTCAGTAACGCCTAGATATTGAGAGCTCTAACCCCAATTTAGGGCCATCAGTGAGCTCCCCCAAAATTCTGGCATGGCTCTGCTCTGTTGCGTGCATCTGTGTCGATGTGGTAACAGCGTGTGCTATCAGGGTGGAGAGCATAGCTGGAACATCTTAAGTGTTTCTTGCCTAACCTTTACTCACACACTGATTCTACTCCACTGTCTTGTCAGGAGCCAAAAACACACATACACTCAAAAACAAGCAGTCATAACATGGCAACTACCGGATTTATGCAGTCCTATGCATACACACCTTGCAGCTGCTCACATATGCATCAAAACCGTTGCAAGGCCCCAGGGTCTTTCATATATGCATCACAGACACGTGGACATGCCCATCTTGCTGAATGTGACCACAGGAAATCAGCATTCTCTTGCAGCCTTACATAGTCTGTAGTTGCCACACACAATGACAGATGATGTGCATAATTACATGTATAGCATTCAATTGTAATAGCAGCAGTATCATCATTTCAATTATTGACAGTCCTCGCACTCTTAGATATGCTACCACTTCAGCTACCGATATTATGTAATTCCTATCTTTGGTTTGTGTTATGAGATAAGATGAACTTTATGGATCCAGGGAGAAATTCTTGTGCATACATCAGCAAGGGTATGTCTTAGCACCTTAGGAATTTTACTTGTTTCCACCAGAAATCTCATTTATTAATAAGAAAATGACCGTTCTTCCCAGACTGTGACATTTTTTAGAACCATAAAGCAAACACCAGAGTGTTTCTCTTTTTTTGAAACTGTCTAGTTCCCTTTATGCCCTCTTACTTCAGCCATACAGGATGTTTGAGACAAGAGTATTGCATGTACCTAACATTGTGCAAGCCGCCACAGACCCCTGAAGCAGCAAGGTGCGCTGACCGATATGTGCTTCCAGTTAGCTAACAATGCACTCCTACCCAAAAACCACTTATGAGATCATCAGTTGTTCCTGTAGTCTATCCCTGTTTGCCCTAAGCTAACTGACAGTGATTGATTAACAGAAATAGGAAGTAAAACACGGCTTTTGGTTTACTGTGTTTCACTTTCACAAGCAGCTTTTCAATTCCCTTGTTTACTACTCTGGGGCAGCCATTTTCTTTCCGAAACGTGCAGACTCTCCCCCACACATAAACTGAGCCCCACCCCCCTAACCTGTTGGTTGCCTTGCAGTTGCAGTTGGCCAGCACACAGAATGATGCCAGCTGGAGCTCCAGCTCTGCCAAGGACTTGGTCTTCCTGGTCCAGGTGTCCTGCAAGGTATGGGAGGGGACGCCTGCCATTGCAGGGGCTATATTTGATTGGCCTCATCCCCCAGGCTGGATCAACATCTATGCTATACACAAAGTACTAATGACACAACCGCCTGCCCCCCTTCCCTGTTCCCTCCCTCTCTCTGCGGGTGCATGTCCCTACATGGATGTAGGGCAAAGCATGGATGGTGCGCCGCTCCTACGAGGAGTTCCGCACGCTGGATGCTCACCTGCACCAGTGCATCTATGACCGGCGCTACTCGCAACTGCTGCCGCTGCCAGCCCCCAGCGAGATCGGGGACAAGCTGGAGGTAGGCGAGCCGCTCTGTCTTCCAAAGCAAAGCTGTTGGTGATGAGCTGATAACATTCATTCAGAATTATGGTGGTGCCTCCGGGGTGTTCCCCATTTTCCTGTTGTTTATTGACTTTTGTTTATTTGTAGTTTTGTTTACTGCAGTGCAGTTTCGCTGGGTATTGATGGCAGGACATCTTGCAGAACATCCGCGTTCATATGAATATTGTCTTCTTGGTAGCAGGTGATCTGGATGCTCTGCAGTCTCTGAGGCCTGACCAACTCTCTCTGTGTTTTGCAGATCCTCAACCCTCTGCTGTCTGAGTACTTGAGTCGTCTTTCCGTCATTGTGGACAACAAGCTGAACTGTGGGCCGGTGCTCACGTGGATGGAGGTGAGGTCACTCACAGGTATTATGTCAGCAGTTAATATACAGGGATATCATCGTGGGTGGATTTCGTTTCCCTTGCAGATTGACAACCATGGCAACCGGTTCCTGCTGAAAGAGGAAGCATCGCTTAATGTTCCCGCCATCGCCGCTGCCCACGTCATCAAGCGCTACACAGCGCAGGCCAGTGATGAGATCTCCATCGAGGTAGGGATAGCAGCATAGCAACTTCTTTTTATTGACATATTGGAAGAAAGCGACTTCCTCAAACGTAAAACATGCCCTACACTTTATGTGACTGGTTTTAGCAGTCAGCATTAAGTGTAGTGACTGTACATTAACTACCAATGTGCAGTGTCTTCTGTAATTGTTTTTTAATAGGTAATCCTATGAGTATGCAAGTCAGTGTTTCCCCGTGCAGTGTAAAGAGTAGCACACAGCCCCTGGACCGGCCACCTTGTGTGGCAGCTTCTCGCAGCCCTGCTCACTCCACACTGTGGCCTCTTTGCTTGTCAAACTCCGCTTCCCTGTCTATTCCTGTCGCTCTCCTCCCCCAATGCTCCATATAGTGCTCGTCTATCTGGGCCATAGCACCAGAGAACAGGGTGACCCACACGCCGGTGTGCATTTTCAGTCTTTCTTTCTTTCCCTGGCTCTCTAGATTTTACAGGCCCTTTTTTGGTTTTTCTCTGCCTCCTTCTCTCCCCTATGAGAACTGCAGGGGACATAAAGAAATGAGGACTATTCTTTTCCTCTGCTCACTTGCCTATGTTCTTATCTGGGTCAGAGAGAAGTTAAGAGACCTGAATAAGGCAGGCTATGCCTGTTACTGCACTTAGAGCAGGTTTTTTGGCATTTCCTAGTGCAGGAGTCTGTGTTGTGGTTGGTGTCAAAGGGGAAATTGGTCAGATGACTCTGAAAGCCTGTCCTGTGCCTAGGTGTTTGTATCATGTATGTTTGTCCCCACAGGTAGGAGATATCCTGTCAGTGATTGACATGCCACCAAAGGAGGACACTAGCTGGTGGAGAGGCAAACATGGATTCCAGGTACTTCCTTCCGTCTTTGTCACTGTCACCTAAGCTGAGGCTTTCAGTGATACAATGAAGCTACACTGGCCTCAGCACCTGGCCTGAGTAAATATTCATTTCTTGTTTTCAATCTAATCCTAGGTTGGCTTCTTCCCCAGTGAATGTGTGGAGCTCATCAGTGAGAAGGTCCCACACTCAGTCAGTGCCCCATCAGCCAAAGGTCAAAGCATCTTCTGTAGCATTTTGCATAAAAGCACTACACCACTATTTACATTTCCATAGCATGGTAAATCCCATGCAGATTACAGTGTATCCATCAGAAGCTGTAGTAGGAACTATGAGAGATGTTGAGTATTCCTGCTTTTAGATGGAGATGTAAGTGGCGCAAAGCCAGGTCTTGTGAGCGTGGCCACACCCCCTTCTCCCACATCAGGTAAGCCTGATCATCCTACTGACCAGCTCCAAATCCTGCTTTTGTGTGTGATCTGAAGGTACGAACTCTAAGCAGAGATAAAATGACATTGATCTTTCCTTATTTCTTTCAGCCATGATTTATCATTTTTCTAACATTTCATTTTAATGTATTGCATAGATACACATCCTCCTATAGTCAGTAAATATAGCTGGGGTGTGTGATTCCGCGTAGAGCAAAAAGCACAACGCTTTTAACACCATATAACAAATGATTGTTATTATTGCTCCAGAAACGGTAATAATTGCTCAGAGGTCAGGGTGCAGTTCTACTGTGGTTTGTGAATTGCTTGCAGTATGTTCATGTTGTAGGTCACACTTTACTTGAGGGGGCACAAGTAACTAATAACTCAGTTAGTACTCAAGTACAAATTATTAACAGATGTAGTAACTGCATGACATACCTAAACCATTATAATTGATTAATGATGAACGAACATGGGATCAGCGTGTAACTAGCACGTAGGTTTTGGTTAACTAGTGCATTAAGTAAGAGTGTATTACTGCATTATTTGTACCCCTTCAAGTAAAGTATTGCCATGTCATCTTGTGAGTAGGACTCTATGTACCGTGGTAAATGCATTAGTTATGTGATAAGCAGCAGAATTTGACTTAGGGGTGTGTGTGTGTGTGTGGGTGTGTGTGTGTGTGTGTGTGTGTGTGTGTGTGTGTGGGTGTGGGTGTGGGTGTGTGTGTGTGTGTGTGTGTCTTATCCTTTTGCTGCGTTATTTATCTGTATGTTTGTATTGCATTTTTCCTCTCTCCTAGTGCTTCAGCCTTGGTTCCTAAGACTTACTGGTAACAACTTAAAGTGGATTTCCATAAACTAATATGTTGTTATTAATATTATTATTTTAAAGTCCTATAACAACTTCTTTTATTAATGTTGGGCCATTTATACAACTGGCAAGCTTATTTTGGGGAAAAGGTAACAGACAGATTTTCAAACTAGCTTGTTGTATAAATGATAAATATGTACTATGTCTACATCATAATAATACGGTTATTTTTAACTTTTAACATTGTTTTTCCCCTGATTATTAAAAATCCTTTAACCCTTCTAAGGTATTTGTTCTTTTCAAAGTTTACTGTGGATTATTGCAGCCACAACACTCTCATTTCCTATTTCAAGCTATTTTTTATTGGTATAGTTTGCCGTCACAAATTTTATTCATTTGTTTGTATTGGACATTTACCGTTTTAAAGTTTTACAGCTTAAAGTGCTTGACCAAGAAGAGTATAATATATACAATTTGTGGCTTTTGACACTGTCACAAAAAAATATATAAGACTGTTTGAAGATGGTCTGAATTCCTTTCACAATCAAGGAAATGATGCGCTTTGAACATGGTAATTACAAATGAGTTTGAAGGAAAAGGCAGACCATAGCAATAGCATAGCCTTTGGTGTCCGCAACACTGCTGGCACCTTGGAAGCCCACTGGACAGTGTTCTGCCATCTATGTCAAGTTAATAACCTGCTCTCTGTCACCCCCTACTAGTATCCAAGAAGCATGGTAAACTGATGGGCTTCCTGCGTGCGTTTATGAAGTCCAGGCCAACGAAGCAGAAGCTGAAGCAGAGAGGTATTCTGAAGGAGAGGGTGTTTGGCTGTGACCTGGGAGAGCACCTGCTGAACTCTGGGAATGATGGTACGGGACTGACATCCCATGTTATTTGTTCATATGCTTTTGGGCAGAATTTTGTACAAATTTAATAATCAGTCCAATTAGAAAAACTGCCATTTATGAGCATTTTTGTAAAGGATTCACCTTTTGTTCTTCAAGTTTTGAGATTATGCCTAAAATAAATCACAATTAAATTCACTCTTTCATTTAGAATAAACTACTGTGGTGATTTTATTAAGTAAAGATTGATAATGAGAGATCTCTGATTTAAGTAAAACATCTTATTAACTCCTGACTTCCCAAAGAGCTCAAAGTTTTAAAGAATAAAGACCTTTGTTTTGTCCTGTGACAGTTCCTCAGGTCCTGAAGAGTTGTTCAGAGTTCATTGAGAAGTATGGGATTGTGGATGGAATCTACAGACACTCCGGTGTGTCATCTAACATACAGAAGCTCAGGTCAGACGCGTCTTTATTATCATATTTCAAATGGGAAAGTTTTCGCCAATGCATTTCATTAGTATGATATAAAGTTAACTTGCCGTAACTGTCAGGTGTTTCAGATCTGAGATTCAGAAAATGTGCCGATTTGTCTTGGGGGCCTTTTCTAATGATGAGGCTCCATTGGCATGATATCTAAAAATTTAACTTAATTTAAGTTTTAATGAAATTGTTGTCAAAGATCACACCGGCTTTTTATATATTGATATGTTTATAGGGGTTATTGTGCTTGCATATTATATGATGCAACTAGATAGTTTCTGGCATAAATCGAAATTGGTGATTTAAAGGATGTATTCTTTTTGATTATGCACAACCTTACAGTAATGGCTGGTTGGGTGGCTACCTCTTAAATCACGTCATTTATAAAGTATCAATAATCAAAAATCAAAAGGTGACGTTTATCAAACTGCCAAAATTTTACCGCACACTTAAAGATGTGTAGGATACAATTAAATATGGTGTGCAGGTTCCAAATTAATGTATACCTCTTTTGTTGAGTAAAATATTTACTTCCATCCATCTTCCAGCACCCTGGACAGGATGCCTGTCAACCACGGGACACGTAAACACACACAATTGTATAGTAGGGGGCAGCTTGGAAACACCAGTCAGCCTAACTGCATGTCTTTGGACTGTGATAGGAAACCGGAGTACCTGGAGGAAATCCACATGACACGGGGAGAGCATGTATACTGCACACGCATATACATGCACACACACACATACACACACAGAGTACATAAAAGACACCCCTTGGTGGTTGTGTGGCAATATTTTTGTTGAACTGTATAATTATTAAAACGAGTATATACTGCATAGTAACCACATGATTTAAAAAATTATATGAATTATTTGATATTGACTGGTTTATGCTTTGATAAAAAGCCCCTAAGATGTCAACCCTTTTTTGCTAGTGTTTCTGCTGCGTGCTGTTAGCCAAAGTTAGCAAGACGTGGTGAAGCCGTGACTATCCCTTCTGTCCTGTCTTGTCTCCCTTTCCTTCCTAGGCATGAGTTTGACAGTGAAAATGTGCCTGACCTGACAAAGGACCTGTACATGCAGGATATACATTGTGTGGGTTCTTTGTGCAAACTTTACTTCCGGGAGCTACCGAACCCGCTGCTCACCTACCAGCTGTATGACAAGTTTGCTGTGAGTGTCGACTGCCGGTGTGACATGGCTGTGTAAAGATTGTGCTGCAGAACTGGGTCCATAAGTCACCCACATTACCTAGCTATAACACTTCGTCAATAAAGAAAACCAAGCAGTCCCATTCATTTTAAACAAAAATGTTACCCATAAATGCAGGGCCAACCCACTCTCTAGGTGGCGCCATTTGATTAGGGGGCACAAAAGAGCGAGTAGAAAAAACTGCCGGTGGTTGCATTTCACGACATTACAGTTATTTACACGAGTTTTAATATTTCACTACTTTCCTATTTTTTTAACAGACACAAACTAGCTAGTTTGCAGCCAGATACCCTGTGCTACTGAAATGCTTTTTAATATAAATGAATTGACAAAATTTGTTTTCTGCTACTCTGTGGGTGATACAATAATGCAATGTATAAAACCAAGAACAGGCTTTACACACTGGAAAAAAAATGAATTGGAATGTGACAATGACATGATTATTTTTATAAACCAAATCGGTCACCTAAACTGAATGTGAACTTTCTGAAATTATTTTTTAATGGAAACTAAAGCTTCCAGGTTCCTAGAAAAGTCCAGTATATGGAAATTAGGTTAGGCAACTTGTCCTGTGGTTTGGGTACGATACTGTGAGATGGGTTTGCTTGGCTAGTTTAAATATGAGGTAGGTGCATGTGTAGTGTACTTGTGCAGATTTCTTCCAACATGGCACTTCACTGTGGGAACGGGGTGTGTCATGAGACAAAGTGAGTATTTCGTATAAAACACCCTGTAAGTAACCTTACTGACCAGCAGGAGCCCATTCTTTCAGGTTGTGCTGTTTCTTCACTTGACCTGTCTCTGTCACTTTGTCACAGGACTGTATGGGGGACATGACTGAGGATGAGCGCATGGTGAAAGTCCATGATGTCATTCAGCAGCTTCCACCGCCTCACCACAGGTACACGCACCTCAAGAGTTACTCATCGGTCCTTGACTGCAACAGAAAAGATTATGAGAATGTTGAGGAGTAACTTTACAAAAGTATACAGATTTGACAGTTAAGAGCCGCATTTTGGTTTGCTGGTGAGTGGGAATGAGCTATGAGCACTGTGCCTTCCTAGGACCCTGGAGTACCTTATGAGACACCTGGCTCGCCTGGCCACCTACAGCAATGAGACCAACATGCACATCAAAAACCTGGCCATTGTTTGGGCGCCCAACCTGCTGCGGTATGTACCACATCTGTCCACAGTCTTGGTGGACGATGGTGACCATAGGTGATTTTAGCAGGGTGTCAATTGCACCCCCTACCGGTCAGATGCAAATACTATTTGAACAAATTCAGTAAAATTAAATTATATTTTGAAAATGTGGCTTGTGTTAGTCATATCAATGTGTAATAATAATATATTGTAAATGTACATTTAAATATTTACAATACATCATCTTCTCAGCCTTGCTTCTAGTCACCTTGCTGATCTTTCACACTCTTAAACTCTGTGCCCCTCTCTGCGTTCTTCCTCAGCTGAATGACTTATTGTTATCTCAGTACCCTGGCTGTAAGGGCCTTCAGCTGCTCAGCTGACTTTGGGACTTTCTCCCCTTAAATATCCAGCAATTGGATTCAACTACTGTTTAAATCGCACCTTAAAAATCATATACTTACTGTAAATTAGCTTTCACTCTTTCATGAATTATTTAATTGTAACTCTTAATCTTGTGTAGGAGACACCCATAAATAAAATGTGTTGTTGTTATTATTATTATTATTATTATTATTATTATTATTATCATCATTATTATCATTATTATTATTATTAGTAGTAGTAGTAGTATTAATGATAATAATAGTATCAATATTAATAATGATAATCATATTTATACAGATTTATTTATCTGAATGTCCATGTGCCCAAAAGCAGTCTGCTTCATGGCAACAGTAAAGAGATGAATGATGTCCCAGTTGTCTTGAACATCATACATATTTGCTTATTATGATTTGTGACTATCAGAAAAAACACATGGATTAATACTTGGTAGCTTGGTTGTGTGTGTTGGGGTGTGTGTGGCAGGTCCATGGAGATTGAAGCGGTTGGGCTAAGTGGGGCCAATCCATTTAAAGAGGTGCGCATCCAGTCCGTGGTGGTGGAGTTTCTTCTGAGCAATGTGGAAGTCCTGTTCAGTGATTCGTTCACATCCGTGGGTCGCTTCAACACAGGTAGCTATCAGCATGCTCTCACTAACTGCTCATCTTTTTAAAGGGGACCTATTATGCTTTTCCGGTTTTACCCCTACCTTTAGTTACCTTTAGCACGCCAAAGTGAGTAACTCTCGCCACAGAAACCACACTTCTCTAATCTGCTTGAAATGCTCCATTGGAATTCCAGCCTTTACTTCTGTGACATGGTAAGGTCATCTCGTAACACAATCTTTATTGGATGCCCACGTGCAACGAGCTGTCTGCAGACTGCAAGACAGGGGCAGAACATGTAGGGCAAGCTGACCAATCAGAGCACCCTGGGCTCATCGGGGGTGGGGCTTAAAGCTCTAACAGAACATTTCAGACAGAGGGTGAATAGAGATGTACAGTATGAGAAAAAGTGTGTTTTTGAAACATTGAAGTATGAAAATCTATTCTAGTAGACCTCAAAACTTAAATTACGAACAGTGAAAATTAACATAATAGGTCCCCTTTAAATGATTTCTTATATTTGATTGTGTGTGTGTGTGTGTGTGTGTGTGTATATATATATAATATATATATATATATATATGTGTGTGTGTGTGTGTATGTATGTATATATGTGTGTATGAACATTTTTTCCATAGAAATTTTTAGGGATGCACCAAATCCTAATTTAAGGGGTTCTGCTGGATACAGAAGTTTATGATTGGACACCGAAGCTTAATCCAAAGATTACGATTCTGCCAAATCCCATACCAAATCCCATTATTGTAATGTTTTATAAATTATGATCACAGATGACGTTTATTGCAGTTATTCCTTTTATTGGCCTATAGGCCTAATATGGAAAAAGCCAACATAGCTTATAACTTGTTCATTCAAACTCCATAATCCATCCATCCATCCATTTTCCAGAACCGCTTATTCCATTTTGGGTCACGGGGGGTCCGGAGCCTATCCCGGAGGCTGC
>JAAGVU020009429.1:0-31833 GCA_011763525.2 Mormyrus iriodes
ATGTCAATAGCACCTTTAGAAATATATTTACTTAGAAAATTGGTGACGTGTTCAATACTTATTTTACCCGCTGTATGCCCAGTTGACTTCTGAACAGCATGAAAGATTGCAATGTGCTATTTGCCTCGCCTGTACGTTGCTTTGGATAAAAGTGTCTGCAAAATGTGTAAATGTAAATCTGGAAGACCCAATGTGGGAGGGCCCATGGGAAGGCATGTAGAACCACTTTTCTGGGCCTCCTCCTGAGCCTTGGGTCAGAAGTTCCAACCTGAGTGTTCCACTAATGCTTGATTTAGGCTTAACGCACAGATTAAAGGCCAGCAGCGAGCAGTACAACTAGAGCTGAGAGAGTCACCTTCCTGCCAGACAGGGAGAAGTGTTTTTTTTGGGGGGGCGATTTTAATCTGACCGCTGTCCTAAAGTCCATGTGATGATGATGGTCAAGATGAGAAATGCACAAAAACATGTTGCAAAGAAAATAAGGTCCATGCTCAATTGGGAGTAGTTTTGCCATATTTTGTATTGAACAATAATGGTTTAGCATGATTGGGCCTTGTCCCCCCATTTAAGAAGCATGATAAAGATACTCCTGCCTCCAGGTTGTGTGTTCTAGCGTTCACATGCTGCAGGTAGATGTGTGAAGTAGCAGTACTGGCACATCCATTTCTGAAATGTAGGAGCCAGGGGAAGGCTCATTAATATTCATAAAGGAAGTGCTACCTGATCATCATTGAGCTGCAGTCATAATCTTTGCACTTTGCTTTTAGAAAATGCCTTTGTTTTGTAGCGCAAAAATGTTCTTTTTGCAAGCTATGGTAGCAATGATCAAGAGGTAGCTAGCTACCTCTCATATTAGCCTTAGATATATATGTGACATATTGGTTAACATATTTGCATTGGTCCAATGTGTAAGTCTTGGCTGATATTACCAGCCAATATTTATACTCCCCTTTGGATCCAACAAATTACACCCATAATATGTATGCTTTATTATTACTGGGTGCCGTCAGGTCCTGGTGACCATATAGATGGCATTCTTCAAGAATGTTGAGTTCTTCAGGCTTTCCAAAGGCATGTTCTTTGAATAATTGCACACTATAAATAGCAAAGCCACATCAGGCCATTGCTCATATATTAAATGCTACCTCTTCACCATTGTGACCAACATAGAACTTTACATATGCTGCATTTAATTTATTCAATACAATATAGTCCTTTGGAATGAAAATGTACTTCACAAGCATTGTGTCATTTACAACAGGACCATTTCCATCATTTTACTGCATCATCAATCTTAGTTTCACGCTTAGCTTAATTTTCCCTTTGGATTTATTGTTACACAATGTTTGTTTTTACTGTAGTTATATATGGAGCTTTCGATTTCCGAATTGGAATTGCTGAAGTGTTTCACCTCTTAACAATTGTCCTGACTGGAAAAGAAAATTTTAAAAGTGTAATCTATTTTGTCAGCCCTGGTATCATGCTTATTATTAACTCTCTGATTAAAGTGAGTTACCGATTTTGACAATTTCAGTTATAACCATTGTGTAATGATGCTTTACTTCACACATCTTTACCTGCACAAGAATAAATTAGCCTTATCATGAATGTCAGTTTCCCACTTTATGGAAGTTAATGGCCTATCTCGACTAAACAGCTTTAGCAGACCTATCCTATTATTTATCGGTGAATTGCACCAAAAAAGCAGCAAGAGTAACCACACATCCTGAATGTGGTTAAAGGAATCTTTGAGTTCTGAAAGGGGCCTTCAAACAAATAAAATAATCGTCATATTGTAGCAATAGCTAAGCATGTTCCATCTCCTGTGCATGGTAATTTGGCCTATCCTCCAGATATTCGTTCTAATCAGGTCGTTTATTTAAGGTGCAGGTTCAGCAGGCCTTGCCCCAGTGTTAGCTCTCCCTTGAAATCCAAACCCTCATCCAGGCTTTTGGTCGTCCGAGCATACTTCTTTGCCATATATAGCCATTTTGGCCTAAATAGCTTGTAAAAATACTGCAGTTAACAGCTTTTCTCAAAATTATATCTCTTCTCTAGTCCAGACTTTCCTCAGATAAAACAACAACGGTGAGACAAAAGCGAGTGTAATGTCATCGTTCGCTTTTTGTTTAGATACGTTACACATCCAGGTCGATTTATCTTTATCCTGTATATCTTGTAAATGATTTAGGTACCAATAAAGACACCACAGGCACCTGACACCTCTACAAAAAGACTGATTACACGGTTAGACTCCTTACCTTTTGTAAGTGGTGTTACTTTGGCTAGATGACCTCCGAAATGCTAACACCAGGTTAGACATACTCGAATGCACTAGTCCAGTTGAATAAAAATATTAGTAATGCAAGGACCTCTGGTGGTAAAAGAGCATGACTGTCATGACAGTTAAGAGACTAGTGTAGCTGAGGTTTGCAGTTTCTGCTGAGCTTGACAGGTAGCAGGACATCCCCTGTCCCCCTTTATTATTTTTTTTTTCAATATCAGTTTTGAATTTTTGAAAACAGTTGTTCTGGTTTGATAATGGGGATCACCAACAATGAAATGTAATTCAGAATTTTCCATGAATAGTGTTTCCAAAGATGGCAGTATTGGAAAGCATTCAAAGCAGTTAGGCTAAGCTCACAATGCAGTGACGTCTGTCAAGCTCATCAAGTCAAACACACCTACTAAACTTGGTAATTAGTTGATTAAGATGTGTTTGATCAGGGAAATCTGCAAACTCCGTTTGGTTCTGGCTCTCCAGGACAGGAATTGAGGAAGCCTGAAATACAGGATGCTGGATTGGCCACATCAGATTTTATCAGGCGCTTCAAAACACAACCAGATAGGCCAGTCAGTCATTTGGAAATGTGAAAGACAAGTTAACAGAATCAACTGTCTAACATTAGCTTTGTTTCTAGGTGGAGGTTAACTTGATCAGATTTAGGTTCATTAAATATTTTGAAAACAAAAAACAAAAATGTTGCAGAACAGTTATTGACTTCAAAGGAAAGCATTCATTGTGTGTTTTTATCATATTGGGTTGCAATAACCTGTTTAAAGTGACCGTATGCCATACAACTAATGCTGATACTGCATGCTAATACATAAAAGGAGTGATAATACTGCAGTACATACTTTACATTCTTTAGATATAGCAATGCAGTGTTCTAAGCAGACCAGATAGACTTGTGACCAAAGACTAGAGATTTGACTTAGACTTGCAAAAAATGACTTGTGAGCATGTCTGTTTATAGCAATGTTTGTATTTTCAGTGCATTTTTCTCCTAATGGGTGTAATGATTCAAAGGAATCAGCAGTTTTTTTCCCTCTTGTAAACGTCTTTCTAAAATTCAGATGTTGAATCTCATTGCTATTCTATGAACAGATTGCACTGCTGATTGATATTGTACTGTAAGGGTACAGCATATCGTTTTTCACATAAAATTAAATTTTTGAATTAACCACAAAAATTCTGAGTGGTGACATTACAAAAGATACAACAAGCTTTTCCTTTCCCATGCCTCAGCTTGCTGATACATTGCTTTAGGAATACATTACGCCTTTCAGCAAAATTAAATTATTAAATTAGAATTCAAATTGAAATTAAGTAGGACAATAGCATAAACCGCATCATGTTCAATATCTCCCTCTTGTTCCTAATGCTGTATTGCAGTATATATGATTATTTTTGTCTGGGTGCAGCCTAGAAGGGTAGCAGAATCACCATTATGCGGGAAGCCAAGGGACATTTTGCAGCAGAAAATAGCCCTACCTTTTAAATCCATATTTGAATAAATTGTGCTTTTAAGACTAGCTACTATATAAAATTACATATAACTTTTCTTTCTCTTCTCACTTTTGTCACCCCTATTTTATTCTCCCAGCTGAATTTGGCTGCACTGCTGAATATGCCCCGGAGCCCAACATCCAGTGAGGATGAGATGGCCCAGAGTTTTTCCGACTACTCCATGGAATCCGAGTCTGACAGCTCCAAAGAGGAAACCATCTATGAGACCATAAAGGCCACATCAGAACGGCCAACCAGCAAGATGGAAGACACCCAGAACAATACGCTGGTCATCCGTGTGGTCATTCCTGACCTGCAGCAGACCGTGAGTGATCACATGGGCCCGCAGGGCCTCACCACTGCCTTCCTGCCCTTTTTCCTTGTGTGGCTGTGGCTTCTGGCGAAGCGCCTTTGTCTCGGGGCATTCTAGTACACAAAAGGCTGCTCTGGTCACTGTTCCCGTGTGTGTGACCTTCTATCTGCTCTGGTCTGTGCTACACCTGCAAGGGATTTTAAGGCCACAATTATTAAACATGCATTGTTCGCTTTTTTGACTCATGATAAGGTTTGTGAAGAACAGAAAGCCAGAAATGATAGATAAATTGATAATAAAAATGATAGATTGTTATATATTTCGGGAATTTGCCGAGGAGCTAGTTTATCTCCCATAATTCGAGTGTCAAACATTATGAAAGAGAAGTAAATAGCAGTCATTTTAGGTCACATTGTTGGTATGTTTCATTTTGACTTTCAATTGTTGTACAATAGGAATTGATTATGAGTCTTACATTTAGTTTTCTGGATGAGAACCCATTTCAGTGATTGCCTCTATATGCAGTAGTCTATGTTTCTGCAAGAAAACGTGTCATTACAGCACAACATCTGGGAATTATTTTGTTCCTTTCAAATAAGCTATGGTTTGGGAGCCCAAGACATCAAAAAGAGTGCTGAGTTCTGGTCACTCTGCAGTGCAAGCTTGGTCTCTTGAAGGCCAGTCCAATACAACCTGTAGTCTTTGTTAACTAGGGCAGCCCCCCCAGCTAGGTAGCTGGGCCCTGTATCAGCACCCGCAGGCACGCTTTCCAAGGGATATTGCCCATTAGTGGAATGACATAGAAAAGGCTGGACTTTGGGACCTTTTGGAACACCATGGCCACCATTACAGCATTGTGTCCCATCTGTCCCTCTGTCCACGTCATGCCCAAGCTGGTCCTTCGGAGGGCACAGGTTTCTGCTTCCAAGGTTCTTAGCTGCTGCCTTGCTGCATCCCTGTGCAGCTGCCCATAGTCTGGCCCGGCAGGAGCTGAGCACAATTCACACGTCTGCTGCTGCCGGCACTCAATTATCTGCCACTGGAGTGGGGCCTGACAGGAGGCCTGATTGACAGGAGGCCGACAGGCTCGTCGTCACCAGCCCAGAACCACGCGACTGGCCTGCCTGTCATCTCCAGGCAGATATTTCATGGCAAAACGCAAGCTTCCACTCACCACCTGCCTCCCTCCCCAACACATTCCCCTCCCCCAGACTCAGGACAGTGTGCGTGCTTTTGTCTGGGGAGATTGACACTTGGCCAAATTAATACTGACACCCACATATGAAAATCTACATTCAGATTCGAGTGATCAGTTGAATCCCATTGCTTTATAATTTACATGTCCTGTTCAATAAGTTTTTTCATTTGATGTTTGACTTCATTTTGGTGAGCCTTGTTTTAACTTAGGACGTCAGTCCAGAAATAAGTAAAAGGTGAATTGTAGAAGTTGCAGGCCTGATGTGAAAAGAAAATCGGCAACAATTTGTAGGACTTAACTTCAGACAACCATTATGCAGCATTACGCTGCATAAGGCGAGCACTAGACCGGGAAAAAGACTATTTTACCATCTGTTTGAATTCCACATTGCAGCTGCAGTTGTATGAATCTGTTTTCACGCAGGAGAGGGAAATCACTGTAGTGCAAAATTCGCAAGTCTTCTGTTAAGTAAAAGGATGAGAAAGCTTGGAGGATTTCCATTGCCACCACGTTGTGGAAGTGCTAGAATAGAATACCATCCATGCTCTCCACACTGTCTCTATGAATAACATTTCTCTGCTTTTCATTTTTGGGAAGCTACCTCTATCAGTGGATGTGCAGGATGTAGCCACTCGGTCGACTACGCTCCTCTTTGGTCCTCTTTTTGTGCATGCCTTTGTACCTTCAGTCCTGCGTACATGAAATCCAAACAGCATTAGTGGCTCATTTTAAACTACCAGTGTGTCTCACTGTACTCTGTCCGCTACGAGTAATGTGCAGGTAGTTTATTTCTGTGTGGAAGCAGCATGTCATGGTCCAGACCTTCAGATGGAGGTGCACACCATAGGAATTAGCCTGCTGCTTAATGCTTTGTGACATCAGGTGCCCTTCATCCCCTTCATGAGGAAACACTTTGTCGTACTGGAAACAGAATTAACGTATTACTTGTATTCTCCTAGAAGGACTGAATATTGGAGGAAGGTGTTAGATGTTAGAAACTAATTTGTTTTAAGCAGTTATTCAGCAGTTTCCTAAATTTATTAGAATTGCTTTACTCTGTTATTAGCACAGAAAAGCTCTCTGTAAAATAACTTGCTTTCATTTTTCTGATGAGCTGCAGATTGCATGTCTCTGCCTCGTGTACCACCTGCACTGTACCATATACTTTGTTTGTTGGTTGGTTTTTTTATTTCTTTCTTTTCTGGGGTCTATTGTGCAGGATTTATTTTTGTAATGAAAAATCTCCCGGAAGATCAGTAAAGTTCTAGCTTATCTTACTAGGCTTTACTGCTAGCAGTTTGCCTTATCAGATGGTTAAATGTGCTGTCAGCTGGTTGTCAGCAGGACTGTTAGAAAAATCTGCTATTAATTGGTGCATCTAACAAAGCTGTTGTGTATATTTCAACCTGTGACTGGCTTTGTAGCAGAATGGTATTGGGTTATTGAAAATAAACCTGGTGTGCCAGTGTTATTTTATAAGCATATACTTTATGCTATACATAAACATGCCATTACCTATGCATTTGTAAACAAAGTCTTTTGTAAGAGGCATTGATTGTTGAGCATTGTTTGTGTTTTGCACATTCACTCCAAAAAGTGTGACGAATAATCTTTTCTTTGTTTTGAGCAGAAATGCATGAGGTTTAACCCCGATGCCACTGTGTGGGTTGCCAAGCAACGGATCCTGTGCACACTCAACCAAAGCCTAAAGGATGTCCTGAACTACGGCCTCTTTCAGCCCGCAAGCAATGGGCGGGACGGCAAGTTTCTGGCCGAAGAGCGACTCTTCAGGGATTACCCCCAGCCAATCAGCAAAGGGGTGCCTTCATTAGAGGTTATGTCTCCTCTGGAATTCCCATTCCATGCAGTTACTCTGCCACTTATGGGGAACATGGCTAATCAACTGTATTTTTCCTGCTGATGGTTAATATCTACAATTTTAGCCAAAATTTTGGTCTAAATGTGCTGTTTTTTTATTGCCACTATGCACATTATCTAATAGTAAAGACGTCATGTGCTGAGTAAAAGTGGATGTGCCTGTCTACTGAATTTCACATTGCTTTAGAATTGTCATTTACAGCACTTGTATTTGGGAACCTCTTTGAACTTGAAAGCAAATTATTTAGGTTAAATGACAATAACTAATAGTCACTCCATTTTTTTCATTTTACAGTTTCGGTACAAGAGTAGAGTTTACAAGCAACCAAATATAGATGAGAAGCAGATTGCCAAACTCCACACGAAGGTGAGTGCTGGGGGGCACATGTATATCTGCCGTCCTTACAGTATGTTAATAAGGCCAGTCAGAAAGTTAAAAGTTTGTCTGCTCTGAACCCTACCTTCCGTTTTATATATTGTGCCATCTGACACTTTCCAATGCACTAACATAGTGTTCCAAGTCACCTTTGGCTGCCCCATGTGACTCTGTGATTGAGATGGAGCTCCAGCCTCGAATCTTATTGACCATTACAATACAGGGGCCTGACAGGAAGAGATGTGGCGGCAGGCTGATTATATCAGGGCTATGAGCTGAGTGCTTTCTGAATGCCAGCTGCATCATTACTGTACCACCCGACAGGAAAATAGCTATTTCTTGAGGATTTGCTAATGTGAGACAGACGGGGCTTGGTCATTTTTCACCCCCAAAGCAGACAGTGTTACACCACAGGATTTACCCAAGCTGGAGGTGTGGCTCCACCCTTTGACAGTCTTGGCTTTTTCGGAGTCAGGGTTTGGTTCTCATTTGTGGCCCTCCTTGGCAAAGTGATAAATGGCCATGTTTGGAAACATAATCCTATTATTTGTGCTGACTGATACACGGCAGGAGACAGGCTCTCACAGGCACTTCTCTTTAATGGCAAAGCTGCAGGTCCCCTCTGTCCTTCTGGACCATCAATGGTTTGATGCAGTGTTAGATGTCATTGGTTACCTTTTGAAGGACCCTGTTGATCTGAATGGGGTATTTCTTGCGCTGGCATGCCTCGATTGTGGCATATGTGCTGATTCCATCTGATGTGATGTCCTTTGTCCTTGAGTCTTATCCACTGCCTGCACGGATCCATCACCATTGCATCTCTTTGGCCTGGTTGCACGTTAACAGTCTGGGGGATTATTAGGCCTGACTGTATGTTTTATTACTCTCGCCAAACTAAGCAATATGTCATCTTCTCTTCCAGCCTGTCTGCCAAATGTCATGCAACTTTTTATCAAGTTAGTTACATACATTTCATTTGTAAACTGCACTGTAGTCTGTGCTCATGATAACAATCGAATAATGAGATTTAGTCATTATTGGATAGAAGTGGGGAATCCACTGTTTTTGATGGTGAAAGCCCTGTAGAATTTCAGTTGCCTGTTAATTTGTGGCTGATTTTTCACCCAAAACATGTCCAAATGTTGTCCAAATAATGTCATTTTCATTTGACCAGTTAAGAGAATGAAATGACAATGCCTACGCCTCTTAGATTATGGATTTAATTCATGACAGTATTTGCTGCTTCCATTTTGGTGACACTATCATCAACAATGATACTGTCAAGCAGGGTTCATTTTACACCTTGAGGCGAGAGAAACAGAGTTGCAGTGAAGTCATTGCCCTCGCAACTGACTATTCAGGGTCTAGCTGAGGATTTCCTTCACATACCAAACATTTACCAGTCATTTTGCTGTCTGCTGGGTTTTCAAAATAGAGCAGAACTCTCCTCTTTATTATTGAATAGAAGTCATTTGTGTTCCACTTTAAGTGAGGCTGTTGCTTAGTAAAACTGTTAAAGAACATCCTTTTAAATGTCACATCAATGTTCATCTGATCTGCCAACTTTTTTTGTTAAATTCAGCCCATTGTAAGACAAAAAGCTTTTAGCGAAACATAAAGCTGACCATCTTCCTTCAGGACATATCAGTGTATTTCTTCAAACTGGAGATGACATCAATCATTTTGCACATGACATGGTATTAAATCCTCCCTGTAATCGCAAGTAAGTTGATAATTCATCCATGAATCCTCCATGGCTGTGGGCTAGAATTACAGTCTGAATTATGGTATTCCCTGGGTGGGGAATACATATGGTTTGGGACTGACCTGCTGACGTCATAGATGCTATGCTTAACACAATAACTCAGAAATTACTGGACTGATCATTTTCAAATTTCATTGGTGACAAACTGGAAGTGATTAAAATTTGAGACGGATCACCCCAAAATTGAAGCAGCACTGCACAGTGACAGCAGAGGGAAAGGTAAATACAGATGAAATTTGACCTTGTGAATGTGACTCCTTCAGAAAAATAATGTATGGATGAAGATCTACACTTGATTTTATTATCAGACAAATTGCACCAATAATGAAGCAGCAGCAAAGGAAGGAAACAGCAGCCGTAGAACAAGGGAAATTGTTTTAAAAAGTGTATATAAATAAAGTACATTCAAAAATACAATTAAATAAATGTAAATAAAGTTAGTGAGATAATAGTATAATAAATAATAATAATTTGAAAATTTATATAGCACCTTTCTTAAACCCAAAGTCACTGGTTACACTGGATAGCAATTTTCATTAAACAGGAAGGTGTTTATGTCAGAATTAAAAGTGGAGAATGAAAAACAGTCACAGTGAGACTGAGGAAGAGAATTCCAGAGTTTGGGGGCAATGGCACTGAATGACCTGCCACCCATAGTGAGAAGCCTGGTGAGAGGGACAAGGATTAGGTTAAAGCTAGATGACTGGAAAGAGTGTGGGGGAGAGTTAGGGGTCAAGAGTTCACTGAGGTAAGGGGGTGCAATGCCATGTAGAACTTAGAAGGTAAGTAACAAAATTTTGAATTTGATATGGGACAGAACTGATAATGCCAGTTGTGCAGTTCAGATGGGAAATATGGTGGAGGGAGAGCAAAGGGTTCAGCAGCCAGAGACTGAAAGGACACCCAATATCTTGAAAGGAGATATCAGCACACACTTTGGATTTTATGGAGTTGAACAGAAAAACGAGCTGGGTAAAACATATGTTATTCTTGTCGAGCCAAGATTATATACTTTGGCAACACAACAAATATGAGAAATCACATTACTCATTTTCACCCCGAGTTACAGTTAGTTAGCAACTGCCAAAAATTTAGCAGCCAATCGGCGAACATTACCGGAAGTGACTGTATGAATGTTAGCCCTGAAATCTGAAAGGGCAAAGAAGATCACACAGGCTATTGCCACATTTAATTCAAACAATCTCTGTCTTTATTAAGTCTTGGAAAATACAAGCTTTCGCTTCCTCCTGCATGCCTTTGGACAAAGGTACAAAATACCGTCACACACACACTAGAGCCCTTTAGGAAAGCCACAGACGTGCTCATCTTTTTGTACACAGGATGCTGTCTTTTAAGTAACACCCAAATTCTGTCTCTACCTGCTTCTGTACATAGCCAAAAACCATCTCATGTTGATACTGTCTCTCAGGTTCATTGCAGTTGTCAGTTCTGTTGTGTTTTGGCTGCTTGACATTTTTGGGAAATATAGTCCCACTGGTCCTATTTCCTTGTTTGAACTAGGAATTTTGTTTTGATTCTACTTTGAAAACTTTACTATTATGTTAGAACTTTTGAGTAGTATAATAAAGTCAAATTTAAGTGAATTGTTCAGCATTCTGTTATAATAAAGTGTAAGTTAAAACAATGCTTTTTTCCACAGATTAAAACATTTTTACAATGCACTGCAAAAATATTTTGCTTGCACACACTCATAGGGAAATCTTGTATGAAAAAAGCAGCTTTTTCCATGTAAAGAGACAGTCTTGATTCTGATTTTTGAACAGCTGGTAAATATAAAGGAATTTTAAAAGGACAAATACAACAAGTTCAGAATGATCTGGCTACTTGTACAATAAATAATGCATGAGATTCATCGTGATGCATCAAGCATCGCTTTATAAGCGAATCGTTACCTTGTGAATCATAATCAAATCGAATTGTGAGACTTGTGAAGATTCACAGGTTTATTTCATGGGCACGTTAAACTAAAGCACGATTTAGTACAGCTTCCACAGCACTCCTTTAGGTCAATAGCATTGCAGGAACAATGCAAAGCTCATGGGTTAAAATCCTAGCAAACACACACAAATTGTAGCCATTCCCTCTACTGTAAGCCTTTTTCAGTAAAAACGTCAGTTAAATGTAAATAAGCTATATGTATGTCATGCACACAGAAAAAAAAATGTCTCAATATATACCATTTGTGTGTCTGTTACAGATCTTATTGTTATGTCACAGAAAATGTTGGTGATGCTGATGAGTGCAATAGAGAAATACATATAAATATTTAAACATATAAATAATATATATGTAACATTTTCAGACATGGTCAGTGAAACATACACAAAGGAATACAAGTAACCACCTATTTGGTGGAGAAAGATTCTGCAAATTGTCATATAAGTGGAATCTACAATAAAACAAATTATACTTTCAGACCAACATGTCACGACAAGGACTCAGCATTCAGGCAAAAACACATTTATTGGCTTTCACATTTCCGGTTGATCCATCCAGTACTTCTATAAGTTGTACAGGTCAGTGAGTTTGGGAGGAGCACAGATTAGATGGACGGGGGGGGTGATGGGGCTGTCGTTTTGACAGCCCCCCTTTCTAGTTTCAGGCTGTTTCTTGTAAAAGGTCACTGTGTGTCTCCGAGTCATCTGATTAAAAAGTATGACTTACTTTTTAAAGTATGTTTATTTGCTTCATGATATATTTGGGGTATTTTTCTTCCTTCTAGTACACGGCTTCAAGCAGCAACTGTAAAATACTATAGGTTTGACCAGGTATAATGTGTCATCTTGAGAATTAGGATACGACTTACTCTGAATTCCATCTATTTGGATGAATGGAGGTGTGGGGAGTATGGGTAACACCTACCTCTGTTAGCACGTGTGCTTCTGGAGCTCCTGAGTCTTGCTCGAGAGTCAGTGTGGCCTTTCGGGCGGCATGTGTCTGATCGCTGTGTAGCTGAGCTGGGTCATGCGGCCCGTCTCCCCTGAGTTGAAGCAAGGTGAGGCAGCAACCCGAGGCCGCATTGTTCCACACGGCACCCTCCTCGGGCACCAGCGCCGGGGGAGCTGCTCTCCTACTTATTTTTAACTGGCCTGGAAAGTGAAAAGGAACATTTGTCCTGGAAACATGCTGCGCGCTGCCGGATTGTCGGAGCATCAACGGTGGAGGAGTGGCATAGAGCAGCACGGTAGCCAGACCTGGATCTTGAACACATATATTCTCCTCTTTCTCCCTCTTTTCCAGGCCAACCTGAGGAAGTTCATGGATCATATTCAGCATCACCAGCTAGATAAACTTACCAAGCTACTGGAACGGGGGCTCGATCCCAATTACCATGATCCAGAGACTGGTGGTATGCAACCTCTGTATACATGCTATTTTTTTCCTGACTCGAGGATAGCTGTACCCCTGAACTAATTTACAGCAACTAGCACAGTGGGTAGGTGAACAAAAAAAGTGAACAAAATAATTCTCTGTGTTCCACCATCTAAAAACACCACGTCCTTGTATGATGCTGACCTTAAATGGAGAGTGCATAAACAGAAGTGATGTTTTTAATGCACTGTTGTTTTCAGTCATGCAATATAAAATTTCCGTGCTATGCAAGGTATTCAGTTGTACGTAGATTAGGTCCATAACAGCACTAGTAAATGTTAATAGGAACCTTTTATCTCAAAATCTGAAACGCCGTGCTGTACTGTCCTCAGAACTGCACTGTCACTTGTGACACTGTGAATATTAATGGATTTTTTAACATCATTACCATAATTTTGTCTATGCCAACTGATAATGGTGGCCATCCATTCTAGCCTCCTTTTTTTATAATCATCTTATTTGATTAGTATTCAACATTTGACAAACGTTTCCAGGATTTATCTATCAAATATCATATACATCATATATTAGCTTTATATTGTATTATACAATATATTCATCTTATCAGATTATTTATCAAAGGTACAAGTATTTAGGAAAAGAAATAAAAGACAGAAAACTATTTACAGATAGGGAGTGATCTTTTCCTTACAACTTAACCATTCATTTGTAAAAATAAAATCAGGCCAAGGGGGGGCCACATAGTTAATCCGTTTTTCCTAGTGTGAAACAAATTGTTCTAATTTATAAATAACAAATGCTGTTATCCTCTCCATTTTGTAAATGTCCATTGAAATTTCCATCCATGAATTTGAAGTCGGCCTCTGTGTGATAACCATTTCCTTGTAAGTGTTTCTAGCCTCCTTTAAACAAAACGATGTTATTATCTGATGCAGGAATTTTTAGGTATTTTTGAGCTGAGTTGTATAAGAACCCTGCCCTTTGAGAAGATCCATCTTATTGATCTGAGTGAATGTTAAAATCAATTGGCCCCTTTGGTGTTTACACATCAGCACAGTTGACTGAGCCTGTTGAACCTGGCAACATTGTAGCAAACAGCCCGTCATGTGAGGGACCACTCTAGGTAGGAAATAAGGTTTAAAGTGTGACTGGCAATGCCTCAGATACTCTTCTCGGGTAACATTATGTGGTTCTTTGCCAAAAAAACAGGACTTCCTTGATCCATAAGGCTACAAATGCTAAGTGCTCTATGTACAGTACACAAGCTGTTGTGGGTAATCAGTTGTTTTTGGCTGATAGTTGTGTTCTGCCAGATCAAATCGAAATTTAGCAAAATGACTCCATGCAAGCTAGACCTTTTAATTTGGCCTCTTCCTCTTGTACTCTCAGTGTCACTCAGTGCTTATGTGATCATCGTTTTCATTCCTCTTCATCTGATGAGGCTTGCAGTGACAGCCTGGCCAAGAAGGTCAGACCTTCAGACCAGACCTGCAAAGCCATGGACTCCAGCTCATTCTAGCTCATCCTTTCTTACCCACGGCAAGATTTTTGAGTTGTGTTTATCTTGTGCTTAATGCATCTGGTTGCTTCCATTTTCCAATCAGCCTTTTCTTGTTTTAATTGCTAGCTGTTGCAAATTAGTTTTGAGCAATCAGAGGTACTGAAGTTCTATTACTTGAGTTCTACATATTTGTGTACATTAAAGGAATTGTATTTTAATGTATTGATTTTGAAGTGTTTACATTTAAATTGTTTTCGTTCTTTAGGTTTGCAGGTGAATAGGCTTATATGTGGGGGAAATGGTCAATTTGTCACACAAAACACTTGAAAGACTTCACAATAGCCTGCTAATGGTAACAGCTTCTGAGATATGCAGACAATAAAGCAAGTCCAGGGTCCCCATTCATTTCCAGCCAATGACATTGGAAAACCTGGTTGCAGTAATGAAGCCTTACTCAGTTCCAGAGCGGGTAACTTTGGGGACCGTAATCATTTTTGAATTCCTCGTTCATAATAGAAAAGGTGCTGATGATAATTGTAGACTAATTTTGGCTAAAGGTAATGTAACGCTGTGGAAAATATCGCTTAGTTTAATTTCCAGAGCTGCTTCTTGCTCTGTGTGGTCTTATTGGTATCTTATTCGCGCTTTCTAATTACTGGACTCCCAGTGACCCAGTTCCTTGGCTCTGTCCGCAGCAACTTGTCCCTTTAGCCAGCTTTTAGTGCTAACTGATCCTCTCCCTTAGCATCAGCTTGTAAGCTCTGCATTCACATTTGACCTAGTTGGTGGTTTCAGGCCTGCATTAATGTGTAAGAATTCAACAGTGACGCTCCAGAAAAGTACAATTTTTGCTTACTTTCTGGATTCATGTTTTGATGTTTTTTTTATTAGACAATGTACTGCTGGTTCGTCACCTCTCTTCCCCTCTCCTCTCCTCTCATGTGGTGAAGAGTGTGTGCCCAGGGCTTCTTTTTACTTCCTCTGTCTCTCCCCTCTGATTTAGAGACGCCACTCACCTTTGCCGCCCACTTGGACAATGTTGTGGAGATCATCAAGGCCTTGAGGAACGGAGGAGCCCACCTGGACTTCAGGGCCAAAGACGGGATGACTGCTCTGCACAAAGCCGCCAAGTCCAAGAACCTGGTCGCCTTAACGGTAGTCATTCTTCATATGCTGGCATTTTCATTTTGTTGCTACACCAGTGGGTGGTCTGAAGATTTTCCACTTTAGAGCACAAATGTTTTTGACACTTCTTTCCTAGTGCACACAAATGACCTGCACACAAGTCATACAAATATCCGGCAGTGCTTCAGCAGGTTGAATGATCAATCACATTGAAGTATGCCATTTAAACTCCAGTTTAGTCATAATTACCATCTTCCTTCTGAAGTGCTCACTCTCCTTGACCTGCTATGGCTGCCCCACAGACACTGTTGGAGCTGGGTGCCTCCCCTGACTATAAGGACAGTCGAGGCTTGACGGCTCTCTACCACACAGCCATGGTAGGTGGGGACCCCAACTGCTGCGAGATGCTCCTACAGGAACATTCCAGCATCAGCTGTCAGGACGAGAACGGCTGGCATGAGGTTCACCAGGTGAGCCCAAGGGGTTGGTCTCACCAGGGCTGGGTTTCACAAAGGTCCTCAAAGGTCACCCTGTATGCTTGTTGTGCACGTATTTTGGACAATGTTCTCAAATACTAGTTCTTAAGTTTCTCTGAGGCTTCCTTCCTTCACATGACCGTAGTGCTGGGCTATTAGTCAAATTTTAATTCAAAGTATGAATTTGGCTTCAATCGATTATCAAAATAAAATAATCAAGATAAAGCGATTATTGTACCGCGTTTTGTTCTGCAATGATGCTCCCGTTTTGTCTTGTGTTATAAATCCAGCGCAGCCCATTCCAGCTGCTTTAAATTTGTTTCTCAGTTGAATTATATTTAGAATTCAAGGAATCCACTGTTCAAAAGAAGTTTTTCAAAAGTTCAATAAATGCATGATTTTTCCAGAGTCAACCCCAAAGTAATCATGTTAAATAATCATGAAGTCAGTATTGACCTAAATAATGATGACTATGATTTTTGGCATAATCGAGCGGCCCTACATGCCAGTGCACCAAGAGAATAACGCATGAACAAATAAGCTCTAAAATGCCATAGGACACTAAAGAAAATTACCCTTGCTCTAAAGAACATATGGATACTGTTCATGCCAACTAACCAATGCAGTCAATTGTTATATTAAGTGTTAGTGTGGTGTGTCTTGTTGACTGATTTAATATTACAAAAGATATTAAGACAAAGAAAGACTTGAAAACATGTGGAGATATGCTTGTATAATACATTACAACGTGCTTCTGAATTTCATTGGGCCAAAATTTGATTCGGTTTATGAAAAGTTGTGTATGGTCCATAATATTGATTCATACTCTGTACAGTACCCTCTGTACCTCAATGCATAATAACTTAAGATCCTATATTTTTTCAATAAAAATTTTTCAAGGATCAAATTATTTAGATGGAAATGTGTGCAAATAAACCTGACTAAGTATATTTGATAAAGTGAGTTCTCTAAACCAAGGCACAGCTGGCTGGTTTAGCAAATAGCCAGGGGTTAATTTCCTGAGGCAGTGTGGAGGGGGGGCTCAGTTGGCCATGGCACCCCTCCCTTGTGTGTGCTGCTTTTCACGAAGAACATTCACATTCTCAGGAACGGAGATGCATCCCCCGTTCTTATCTGTAAATGCCTTTTATAGGAGGGTCACCCACCCTTTCCTGTACAGTGGGTCCTCACAGGAATGCCAGCTACTGCTCAAGAGATAAAATCCCCCCTACTGCCATCTAACCCCCCCCCCCTCCACACACACACCTACCACTGGCATTTTCTGGATGGATATCCACCCAATTAGACAGGAAACCCTTCCTTTTATTGCCCAGATAATTCTGAGCGTGCAGTCTAGAAATTCCACTGCCTGTTGTCTGCTTCCTATAAACAAAAACAAGCTGCTCTGGAGGCTTGTGAACATTTTCCCATGTAATAGCTGCCCTTGGATCCATCCCGATCTTTTCATGGAAGTCAGCATACAGTATCCTGCTGTAAAATCCAGATTCCCCACTGTAAGACGATTCACTGTGCTTGGTTGGAGCTAGCTGAGGGTCTTAAATAGAAGACTTTACACAGTCTTTAAAGGTCTTTATTTGTGTTTGCGCTAAGAGCAGCTATGATCAAGGTATCACATGGACCATGGACCAACACTATCATTTTTCATTGTACACTGTCAGTACTTGATTGTATGTTTCAGATCCATGAATGTAGTGTAATGGTGTCTCTTTCACTTAATTGTGCAAAATTTATGTTTGTATTCAGTGAATAGTATCTTAGTGAGCCTCAGAAGTCATTGTAATTAGCCCGTAGTTTCAGCATCCATAGGTTCTTATATGGCCAATTTCCTGTTATTGATAACAGTTGCACATTTGTTTTAGTATTCTAGTGATTATTAGTTCTAGTGATTTGTATAATTTGTGTAATTCTTGCGTTTCAATCATTATTTCTGCAATGTATTATTCCACTATTATATTTTTAATCAAATATTTTTTAAAAAACATACTTGTCTCTTGATAAATGTATAGATTTTAAGGTTTCTTGTCTATTTCCTTGATAATTTAAAGTAGTAATTTATATATGGTTTTTAATGCTTATTTTCAGCTGCACAACAGTAAATTGTCAGCATGTCTGAGTTCCGAATACTGTGCACTAAGTAGTTAGGTAAAGTCCTGCCTTAGAACGATGAAGGTATCCTGACATCTTGTGGCCATATGTAGGTACTACAGTACAATACTACAGTTTACCTATGGAGACAGAGTGGTAGACCAGGCGTTCATTTACATAGAGTTTATTTGCCTCCTTCATATAAATGCTAACCTGGCTGCTGTCATGCCTCCTGTAAATAAACTGTAGCTGTCTTTTTGTACAACACAACCAGCATTTATCAAGAAAGAATTATTTCAGGAACAGTTTCTCATGATGAATGATAGAAGTGTTGTTTGAATGCTTCATTACCTATTGTGAGACCACTTAATTATTGATGAAACACATTTTCCTCAGTTTTTTTTAACAACCTTTCTTTTTCTTAGAGTTACTAAATGCCTGGCTTTACGTGCAAGATATGATGATCCAGCATAAGCATGCAGTGTATGTCTGTAGTCTGAGTGGTTTGAACTGTATTTTTACTCATTCTCCTTTGAATAAAATCAATGGCAGCTCAAATACCTGAGAGTCTGAGAGCTACTGAGTGGGTGGAATGTGGGATGAATGGGTCAGTATTAGATTATATGAAACTCTGTCATGTGGTTAAAGAAGTTGATAAAGCCTCTTCTGTCAATCACCACCTAATGATCTGAAATAGGGAAGAAACACAGACTGCTTTAATGTGTACTTTCATTTATTGCAGCTATACACAACTGAAAACTACATTTGTAGAATGCTGTTTGTTAATGAGAGATTACAATGCATCAGTGCAGTTACCTAGGAAACCATACTGTACTTTTAAAGGTTATGCACCTCTGCCTGGCTAAGCTATTGTATCTGAGTGACAGTCTGGAATGTGTTGTGTGTGCCTGCGTTTTTGCAATTATTACATTGTGGGGACCAGATTTCCCCACAATGTGATAAAAACCAGTGACTTTTTACCTTGTGAGGACTTTTTTTCAGTCCCCACAAGGATAACCTCAATTTTATAAAAATTTGTGAATGCAATCAAAAAACTAAAAATGCCAAAAGTGTTGTATTTTGTTTGGTTATTTATGGTTATGGTTAGAGCTGGGTGGGGGTTAAGGTTGCCATAGCTGGGATTAGATGAATGGAGAGTCCCCACAAAGACATAGATACCTAGTGTGTGTGTGAGCACATGTGCTTGTGTGTTTGTGGGTATGCATGTGCATGCCCGTGTGTATGTATGTATGGGTATGCGTGTGCGTGTGCCCCTGTGTGTGGGTGTATGTGTGTCCGCTGTTAGTCACTGTTGGTTTCCCTCTCTGTGGGGTGTAGGCCTGCCGGTACGGACACGTCCAGCACCTGGAGCATCTGCTGTTCTACGGGGCTGATATGAGTGCCCAGAATGCCTCCGGCAATACAGCCCTGCACATCTGTGCTCTTTACAACCAGGTGAGGCTCTGTGCTGCTCACTCACTCACATCATGCCATGCGCTGAGCGGGATGGCAGGTGGCACTGCACCGGAAACATGCCGAGGGGGAATCACCGGGCTTTGTGCTTTGTAAGTGACGGAGCTGATTAACAATGATGGACCAGAAATAATTTCATTTTCATGTGCTTTCATCTCGTGACCCTAAAGGCAGCATACAGCCCTGTAGGTTAGGATGCTGGGCCTGTGATTGGAAAGTAGCTGGTCCAAATCCCAGGTTATTGGCAGAATGATTTCTCTGTTGGACCCTTGAGAAACCCCAATTGCTACAGGTACTATATGACCCTGCTTTCTGAACTGTACAAGCATTTGCTAAATAAATGTAAATGAAGGGTATGTGTGGGGTCTGCCTGCTTGCGCATGTGTATTTAAAGCCCTTGGCAAGCATGTGTTTGAGGTGACGCCAGATTGGTAGGCACTTCCTGCCCATTGTCTCCTTCGCACGTTCCCGGCAGGCTGCGTGGGCAGCAGCCTCACTGCCATCAGTGGGTGGCAGGTTCAGTGGCAGCTTCATACTGTCCCACCTCGCATCCCCATGCAGCCCGGGGGTCTGCCAAACTTAGATAATTAGACAAGTCTTTGTCCTGCCAGCACGGGAATGCTATGGCCTCCTGTACTGAATAGATATTTAGTCGATTAACACCTGGCCGGTGGTCAGTTGACAGTAAAATGAAAGCAGGTCTACTGATGGTACATGATGAACTCCTGAATCTTTGCTGAAAGCCCATATTTATCCCCACTGTTTGCGTGAAAGTCTGACTGTTTTTTCATCTTAAACACATAACGTTCTAAACCTTATGAACGGTGTGCCATAGACCAAGCTAGTTACAGGCCACTGGATCAGTCATGTAAAGACCTCCTGTGTCACGTAGCATTCTGCAATGACTTCTAATAATCTTACTGAATCATTAGTGTCAAGGGTTCATAAAGACCTGTCTGCTGATAAAACAGCCAGAGGCTGGAGCAGTGTGCTGGTAGACTGGGGCACTGAGCCCCTGAAACCAAGCAGTTTGCCTCAGTTCTCAGGCTGTGCTATTTCCATCCAGTTGAGGCAACTTGCGTGTATAGTTAGTCGCGTCCTATTTTTTGCAGTTGCCTGGCATTCGTCTTAGCAGGTGAGAGCCCAGGAATGTCGCTTCGCTGCAAGGTTCAGCTGAGGATTTGTGCAAAGATAAATATGCATAGAGGCTAGAGCTACATCGATGACATACAGTATACTAGAGTGGAGTAATAGATTTGAATTGAGAACTACAAAAAGGACGTGTTTAATTGCACCTCACCAAGGTGGCTGGGATCCTTTTGCTATAGAGCAGTGTTTCCCAATCTGGTCCTCGGGGACCCACAGTCGGTCCATGTTTTTGCTCCCTCCGGGCTCCCTACCAGACAGTCCACGGTCACTCTGAGCATACCAGGAATAGGAGGGAGAACATGGTAACTACATACAGAGCAGGGACTGGAATCACACCCACACCCCATGGCGAAATGCTACCCACTGACCCTCTGCACTGCGCTCTCGCACGCCAAACGCTCCTGTGTGAAGTGCTGCTTCCCCGTCACTGGGAAGTACAGAAAGTCCCCAATGTACATCACAAAGTCTAATTTACTGTCCTACAGTGTGATTGTATGGATCAATAGCCAGTGCTTACTGCTTTTCAAGACATTGTGAGTCTATTTTTTCTTCTTCGTTCGAGCTTCAGTGGCCTATGAAAGGGTGTCAGTGGTGTACCCTGTGAAGAAGCTGTTTTCTAGGCATTGGTGGATTAGGAAGCACTGTTACATAATCACCTCACATGACAGTCATTTTTAGCTCTGCACTTTACGCATATCGTCACAGTTAGGCCTCTGTCAGACTGCATCAGTTACTGAGATCAGGTTTGAATGCAATTCATCCTTATAACAGATTTTATCATTTAGGGGCAGGTGTCGCTGTAGCATGATCATAACTGAAAAGTAATAATATAAAATAATACAAAAATTATTTGATAATATGTTTTGGAGATGTTGTTTATCTTAATGTTACAATGAAGAATGCAAATGAAACTGTCTGTTTATTAATAGTAATAATAATAATAAGAAGAAGGAGAAGAAGAAGAAGAAGAAGAAGCATCAACAGAAAAAACAAACGCAACCTTGCAAACTGGATGTTGTATTATAACATTCCTGAAATAGATATGGTTTTAACTGGAACTTAAAAGTTAAAACGGATTGTACATCTCGCAGACTCTGGCTGTTTTTCCACTTTTTCCACTTTTCCACCAGCTACTGACCTACTGTTGTTGGTGTTGAAAAAAATTCTGCTATCGCGGCTGTCGGTCACCGCCACACGGAAGGGCAGATGCATGGTGCTAACGTGTAGCAGCTACACCAGCTCTCTATTAATCTTGGCTCTATTAATCTCCTCTACAAACCTATAAAATATAAAATATATTATCAACTTTAATAAAACACACAGCGAATTTATATAATCTGTGAATAACTAGTTGTTAGCGTGCCGTCAACTTTCAAGGACGTTACCTTCCAAGCCTGGACTTTCCAGCTTCACGTGAGAATAACGCCATGGCTCCTGTTCCGTGCTCTGAGTGCAGTATGCTTAGTTATTCTTCTCCCGTCATTAGCGCTACGTTTATCTGTGAGAAGTGTCAATTAGTTGCTAGGCTGACGGAGAAGGCCGCAGGTTTAAAGGGACCGTATCCGGACGCTACAGGAGATTCACACCGGCACCATTCACCCATTCGCGTTTCCAACAGGTTCTCCCCACTCAGTGAAGCACCCGCTGAGATGCCTGTTGAAAGCGCTCTGGTAATTGGAGATTCTGTTTTAAGAAACGTGAGAGTAGCGGCCCCAGCGGCCATAGTAAATTGTCTCCCTGGTGCCAGAGCGACCGACATCTCGGCAAATTTAAAAGTGCTGGCTAACAGTAAGCGTAAATATTCTCAGATTGTTACCCTTGTCGACACTAAGGTTGTCCAACTGAGGCAATTAGAGATCACAAAGACAAATTTCATAGAGGTGTGCGACCTTGCGAAGAAGATATCCATGTCAGTAACGTGCTCTGGCCCCATCGCTGCTAGACGTGGCGCCGAAATGTACAACAGATTATCGTTGCTGCATCAATGGCTGTCGGAATAGAATTCTTGTTCTTAGTTTTGCTTATCCTGTAGTCCTTCACATCAAATCATCGTTTGTATAGGCCGCCTGTTCTGTACAGTGATTTTCTTAAGGACAGATTTTTTAACAAACCTGGTGGTTACTACTGACAGAACTGTGATTGTTGGCGATTTTAATATTCACACGGAGACAGTGATCCTTTAACAACAGCATTTGCTTCTATTCTTGACTCTGTAGGTGTATGTCAGAATGTAGTCGGGCCTACTCATGCCTGTAACCATACTCTGGATTTGATTCTTAGCTATGGTATCCTGGTGGAACATGTATCTGTTATCCCTCAGAATCCTTTGCTTTCTGATCATTATTTGTTAACGTTTGAAATACAGTATAGCCTCCCTTTGACCCGAGCTCCAAAGTACTATATCAGATGTTCTATAGCCTCATTATCTGCAACAACGTTTCTCAACCAACTTCCACAGTCCTTCAACCTTACATCTGAAGCCTTGTATGAAAAAACTTGAACAGGTAACCGTGAACATGATAAAATCATTTAGCAGCACTATAGATCTTGTAGCTCCACTTAATAAAATAAAGCATAGAGGTAAGAAACCTGCCCCCTGGTACTCTGGTCATACACGTGAACTTAAACAGACTTCACGCAAGCTACAGTGAAAATGGCGCTCAACCAAGCTAGAAGTTTTCAGATCCGCCAGGAAAGAGAGCCTCTCTAAGTATAGACAAGCACTAGTAGCTGCTAGATCTGTGTATCTCTCCAGATTAATAGAAGAGAACCAAAACAATCCTAAATTCCTGTTTGAATCTGTGTCTAGGCTAACATAGAATTCTTCAACATTAAACTCGCAAGTCCCACAAGCTCTTAAGAGTGATGATTTTATTACATTTTTTAATGGTAAGATAACTAAGATTAGACAGACCATCCAGTGCATGTCTGTAGCTACATACAGCTGTCACACTTCTGCTAGTCCTATTTATATTGATAATGACACCTTTGAATCTTTCTCTCCTATTAAACAATCAGAACTTTTGAGCTTAGTTTCCTCCTGCAAATCTTCTACTAGCCTTGTAGATGCAATTCCTGCAAAATTCCTTAAGGAGATTGCACCACTGATTAGCACTACTCTGTTAAATTTGTTAAACTTGTCTCTTACGCTTGGATATGTTCCAAAACCTTTTAAAATAGCTGTTATTAGACCTGTTCCAAAGAAACCAAATCTTGAACCTAGTGATTTAGGAAATTATAGACCTATCTCAAATCTTCCTTTCATTTCAAAGATCCTGAAAAAAGATGTCCATCAGCTGTCTTCTTTCCTACAGAAAAATAATGCTAATGAATTATATGAGTCTGGCTCTAGACCAAACCCTAGCACAGAAACAGCTTTAATCAAAGTAATGAATGACCTGCTTATGGCTTCTGACCATAAGCTGTGTGTGGCTGCATATCTTTGTTGGTATTACTAGATCTAACTGTAGCATTTGATACTACGGACCATAATATTCCCTTAGACCTGCTAGAATCTGTGGTTGGCATTAAGGGGACAGCTCTCGCTAGGTTTCACTCTTATTTAACTGATTGTTATGTTTGTCCACGTGAACAATGAATCTTCCAAGCCCACTAAAGTCAAATATGGTGTCCCACAGGGATCAGTGCTGGGCCCACTACTGTTCACCTTATATATGCTACCACTTGGTAACATTATTAGAAATCATGGTGCTGGGTTTCATTGTTAGGCTGATGTTACACAGTTTTATGTATCTGTTAATCCAGATGATGCATCACAGCTCTCACAGTTAGAAGACTGTCTACTGGATATCCAGTATTGGATGACAAAAATTTCCTTATGTTTAAAAACCTCAGCCTCAATGGTGTTCCTACTCAGCCTACCACAGTGGTCAAAGATCTTGGTGTCCTGGTTGATTCAGATTTATGTTTGGATGCTCACATAAGTAGTATTACTAGAACTGCATTCTACCATCTACGGAACATAGCCAAGCTTCGGAAAATGTTCTCTTTTCATGATGCAGGAAAACTAATACCTGCCTTTATAACTTCCAGACTGGACTGCTGTAATGAGCTTCTTTCTGGTTGCCCATCTGGATCCATACATAAAGTTCAGTCAGTGCAAAATGCAGCAGCCAGAGTTCTTACAAACACTAAAAAAATTGATTATATTAGCCCTGTTCTACGCTCCCTTCACTAGCTTCCAGTTAAGTCTCGGATTGACTACAAAATACTGCTATTAACTTATAAAGCACTGAATGGCCTTGCACCAGAATACCTTAGAGATCTACTGCCTATTACAACCCTCCTCACTTGCTTCGATCTCAAGGAGCAGGATATCTACTAGTACCTAGAGTACAAAGAACTACGACAGGCTGCAGAGCTTTCTCTTACAGATCTCCACAGCCGTGGAATAGTCTTCCAGCGGATGTGTGAGATTCAGGGTCATTCTCAATATTCAAGTCTAGACTAAAAACACACTTGTTTAGTCTAGCTTATAGAGACTCTAGTTCTAACTGTAGCTAACTGCTCACTCCCAGTTAGACCTATAGTGTGAGGTGCTTCATATTCCCTTGTGGAGTCGGAGTGCTGACATTTCAGGGACTCCCCATGCCTGTGTTCCCACTTGCCTCTCCCTCCTACTTATGCTGCCATAGCCATATCTGCTTACATACATATAACTGTTTGCACTGCCTCTAGTCTCCCCTATTTGGCTAATTGTACATTTTATTTCCCCTACCCCTCCTGGGGTGTGCTGCCTGGCGACCCCAAATTATCAAGATATTCTGCTTACCCTGCTGCCTGTGACATCTCCACTACCTGTGGCGTCTTTCCAGCCTGCTCACCCTTCTGCCTGTGACATCTCTCCTGTATGCCCTGCTGCTGTACCACTGTTCATACTGCCATTTGAAGAAGCACCAGCACCTTCCTGCCATTACCTGTCTGCCCTCTGCTTTGTGACTTAAATGTTAAAATTGTGACAGTATAATTTGACCTCCTCCGCCAGCCCCTGGAGGTTGGGCTCCCCCTTTGAGTCTGGTTCCTGCCAAGGTTTCTTCCTTCTAGGGGGTTTTTCCTTGCCACTGTCACCTCTGTCTTGCTCACTGGGGGCTTTGGGCGCGGATAATGTAAAGCGCTTTGAGACAATGTAGTGTGGTGAAAATGCATTGTACAAATAAAATTGAATTGACTTGAATGGTACCTACACAGTACCTAAACGGTGCCAGTGGCAGTGCTTTCCTGAGGTTCCGTGCCGCAACACCTAATTCCCAGCCACCCATAGAAGACAGTCTAAACATAATCTTTAAACACTATGCTTTTCATTCCCCATATTATATATTAAGAAGTGTGTTAAAACAAGATGTTGGTCCAAGTGCAGAAACATTTTCATGTGTAAACTTGCAGATAAAATACATGTCCTGAGATGAGGCAAATGGTTTATAATAAAAAAAAAAAACGTGTAGACCAGCCTATTACAAAATCTTTGCATTCTTTGAAACTCCCAGTGGCATTTTTGGTAGTGCTTTAGTGTTTTAGGTTAATACCAGAGACCTGAATAACTGAAAGGATAACTTCACTGTTTCTCTAGCAGGCATTATGCAGGAACTGCAGCCTTCCCCCATTAGCTGCAATATATTCATGCACATGCCATGCAGACGCAGGCAGGTTTCCAGCTCCTTGACAGCAACTTTCATGCTGATTCTTCCAGACAACCGCATCAAATAATTAAGGTTCACCCTGGGAAATAATTGAAGAGTCAGGACTCTGTCGGTCTGCTCCATCCCATATTCTTTAAACTATTAAAGATTTCTAAATCATGTGAAAATGAATGTGAATCAACTGGAAACAACATAAATGGTTAAATCCTAATCCTTTAAATGGGCATAATTTATTTTCCAGGTCATTAGTGTTATGACAGTCCTGCTAATCACCACAGTACCTGGCAGAGGTCATCGATCAGATTCTTCTTCTGTGTTTACTGATGACACTTTCTAGTTTTGATCCATTATTTAACTGAATTAAGCCTGCTAATCATCTGTCATCTTTCCTGTTGGTTATCGTTTGAATATTTTTATGACTCTTCGCTTGAAATTAGGAGTCCCATTTCTTTTTGTTTTAATTTTTAGGTTTTTGTGTGACAGGTGATGTCAGTGGGAGATGGAGGGACCTTTAACATAAATATTTTGATGATCAAAAACATTAATTTCTGCTTCAAGTGAGATATTGATGAATGTACACACTAGTTGGATTATTTTCTGCATTAAAATGTGTATTTTCGTTTGAAAAATCTACTTTATGATTATATAAGCCATTGCATTTACCCATCGCAGATTAAACTCCCACTGAATATTCTGGAGTCATTTTTAGATAGCTACTGAAATCCAAACCTGAGTTCCAGGCAGAAGAGATGGCAGTTGTTCATGGAGCGAAGGAGTGAGCTGCTATAGTAGCAGAGGAAAGACTTGGCTGACATGTGACTGTGTGTTTGCGCACGCGTGTGTGTTTGCAAAGTACGTGTGTGTGTGGTGTGTGCCTGCGCGGTGAATTTTCTGTGGGCGGGCTGCCGAATCCAGCTTCCCAAAGTGGGCTCTCTTTGCAGCAACAGCGGTAGACGTTCACCCTGTTTTACTGTACGTAGCTTCTGCGTCCGGCTCTTCTCCATCCTGCCGTGCCGCACGTGCACAGGGGCCACTTGGGGGGGAAGGAGTCAGCCCCCGCCTGGGCGTGGTGAGGATCTCGGGGCTACGGTGTACTGCCTGGGCTGGGGGACACTTTCTCAGACTTTGACCCACTTCGGGATTGGGCATGAATGTGCCGCTCATTCAGATTTGGGATGCTGGCCCCCCCTCGCAGGAGATGCAGGGGTGTGTGGGCGTGCTCTGGTTGAGGGGGCTTGGGGACAGCGCCAGAACCATGGAGGCTCCCCTGTCACCAGGAGAGGCAGGAAAAGCTTATGCTTATATCTTCCCTTCTTTCTTTCTTTCATTCTGCCCTTCTTCCCCACCCTTTCCTCAACCAGGACAACTGTGCCAGAGTCCTGCTTGTCCGTGGAGCCAACAAGGAGGTCAAGAACTTCAACAACCAGACCCCATTCCAGGTACGGACACGGCTCTGCACTGCCGCCGGTGCTGCTGAGAGCCAGAGAGCTTTGCTGTAGGTTGAATGTGCTCCAGCATGCAAGTTATCTAATGGTTTACTCATCAGAACCAGAATTAAAAAAACAGCATCGCCGTTATACGCTATAGCACAGAGCTATAAAGTCTATGAAGACGAGGATCTGTTATCAGCACTTGCAGGCATATGCTAAGCTCTCATAAAAGCAAGCATCTTCCGTAGGGTTTAATACGCCTGCGTGCGTCAAACTTTCTCTTTGTGTCTTTTTTTGTGCTGATAAAATGGTTCAATTACCAAGTAAAACCAAGCGTATTAACTTTTTTGTTTTCTTTGGATTGATTATGTTCTCTTGAGCCATTAATCACAGGCTTTATCGGCTTACATGATGCCCTTTTGTGAACTAGAGAGCTGTGGATACAAGACGGCTTTTATCTAAGGCTGTTCTCAGTGTATAATGAGCACTCCTATGCTGAAGTGAATACTTTGCTTTCAGCTGAATACTTCAAATTGTCGGCTCTGCACGGCATTATTGCCTGTGCCTAATAAAATAGTTGTAATTGAGTGTTTTGATGTGATGCATTGTAAAGTTTTCCGCCCAGGTAGCAGTCAGGTTAGTCTAAACATTATGGCATTTTAAGCGTTGTTTACTCTTCTGGATGATTTGACATGACAACTCTATTCTTTCACTTGTGTTTTCTGCATTTTGTCATTGATGCCATGCAGATGTTAGGTAGCGCTAATGAAAGGGCGAGAGTCCACTCTCTGCAGGGTGTTGAGGTCGCCGCACTCGTTTTTTTTCGTGAGGTCTTTCCGGTGTACTGCAAAAAACATGGTGGATCCCTCTCATTAGTGTAGTGAAAAAAATCCCCATACTCATATCTCTTCTGCATACGAATCAGGTGTTTAGCTGATGATTAAAAAAAGATATGCACCACATTTTCTACAGAAGTAGGGCACATTTTGAACTACATATATTGTTGAACTAAATATACTCCATATGAAAATAAGTTTTTTTTATGACTGATTTTCATTTGGGGTGTAGTTAATGTTGTCTTAAAAATGCAGCTGACGTGTCCTAGAAGGACTAAACGGTAAGGAGTGGTCACCTGATCTGGATAATATCTTTAGTCCCCTGATTTGGATTTCTTTCTGCTAATTGGAAGGTTTGTGTGCTGGAATCTATTTTCAGGCTTTTCTCCATGTCTGGTTGCAAAAAATAACGGCATCCCATAGATGCTGTATACTGATGCCCAAACAAACACACACACACACACACACACACACACACACACACACACACACACACATTTTGAATGAGCAGCAGTTTAACACTTTGATGGATCATACAAATGATTGTGCCTTTTAAAACATACTCAGGCAGCACACAGTGCTTTGGATTTATAATAATTTTTAATAATTGCATGTACTGTACCAGAATTCATTGCCAGTTTGAATGTAGATAAAAACCAAATAACTTGGGGGTGTTTGCAGTAGGACAGTCTGGTCAAGGAGCTTTACGTGTCTATGTATGAGTGTGTTATTCTGCATGGCCGGCATGTCTTCTGGAGAGAAAAGGAGAAGTGCAGCTAAAGGTGATCTTCTCTGTTCCCAGGTCACCCTGTGGCTGTTTGGAATATTATCACACTTTGGCTGCATTTGTGTCTGAACACTTGTGCGCCACGCCTGCCCACGTGCGTAGGCGTGCAAACATGTTTCGGTCTCTTGTGCCGCTGTGTGTTCATGAGTGACTGCATGTGTCCACCAGGGGTGTTTTTTCCCCCTTTTTAAGGGTGAAACAGTGCAGGGGTGCACCATTCTGGGGGAACTTGTGCTCTGTGTGCGCCATTACAACCTGCCGGAAGGATTGGCTGTGGAAGGCCCTCTTAATTTGAACGCGCTCCGAATAAGAGTGGCCTGCTCTGCCTGGCATCGTGTGTCTTGTTCACACAGAGGAGAGGCGTTTATGCAATCAGCCTCTGTATCTTTAACAGATATGACTGTTAAAGGGGCGGTCTCCCATAATGGAGAAGGAGCAGAAGCAGGCACTTCTCCTAGAAATCCGTCGCCCTCTTGAACCTGTGAATAAACGGCTTTGGCAGTGTCACACATGCTCATCAGCTGTATCCTCCCAGTGCTCCAGTGCCAAGTACAGCCCTGCAGTGCAGCCAGATATAGCACTAGTTGTCACATTGGCTACCCCTATGTTAGGGTGGAATGCATTGATGAACTCATCTAGGCGCAGTGAATATTTGTCTCCTCGATGTATAAGACTCTGTTAATATCATCTCCCTCTCCCGCGAGTTGTAGGTTGGAGAAAACCACCTATGAAACCATTTGCATATCTGTTATTGGCTGAAGTATACATTTCACTGGAGAACTGAAAACAAATCAATAATTCATAGCGTTTCTCCTCCTGTGGCCTGATTGTAACCACGTTGCCATAGGTTGCGGTTACAGTTACACGTTTTTTTCTACTCCTGTTGCCCAATCAATTCATTTATAACTAGATTTGGTACAGTCGGAAACAACAGCATTGTATTCCCTGGACATTCCTGTCATTTGGCCCAGCCATCTAATCTGTATTCCTCACACACTCACCAACTTGTATAGTTTCTAGAAGTACTGCATGGATCATCTGGAAATGTAAGAGTTAATAAATGTGTTTTTACCTGAATGCTATGAGTCCTTGTGATATGTAGATCTTAAAGTATACTTATTTGTTATGCATTTCACTTTTATGACAATTTGCAGAATCTTTGCCAGTTAGGTTGTATTCCTTTGTGTATGTTTTAACGTACATGTTTGAAAATGTCATTTATATTTAGATTTTCATATTTTACTAGCAGATTACCCAGTGGCTTCGCTCACTGAGTGCAAGGGAAAAAAATAAAATGCAGTATTTATAAAATAAGTTTGTTAATTACCAGTTTTATTTTTCAACAAATAAAGAGCATTTACAATAACATAGAAATCAATATTGCAATATCAATAGGCGATTGAGTACTACTGCAGTGCTTTCGGGTAAACTACATTTTTTGTTTGTCCATTAGGTGCATAAATGTATAGGTTTTTTGGTGTACCCACCCGAGAACAGAAAGCCTGATATAAAAATGGCGTCCACAAACGAAGTGATTAGTTCCCAGCACGTACACCGTCTTCATATAAAATGTAAGCACTAATTACGCTGTTTCCGGTCATACGCACGTAGTGTATTATAATATGTTCTGTGGTAATGCGTAATTTCCGTTTCAAACGCGAAAAGAATTTTATATATTTAGATTTTTATATTATATTTTTATTTGTTATATTTTTAGATATTTATTTATTTTATTTTATTTATTTCTCTTTTGCACTATGATCAAAATTTTCAGTGACATAAGAGTAAGAACTGTAACAGATACACTAATGGAATATAACCGAGGAATTCAAATTGTGGGATGCGAAGGAATTGTGGTGGTGAGGGGGGGAACAGATGAGCAAAAAGAAAAAAACAGATCTGGGGGGGTTGAACTTGGGGCAGATCTATTTCGAAATTGCAACCTTCAGAAATAATAAGAATAGTGTGAACACATTACATGCCTGTACACAGTATATGACACTAACAAATTAAAATAATTACAATGACTGAAATTCATAGTGAGAAAGTTAACGTTGTGAAAGCTGCTCATTTAATGCTTATATACTTGGTGGAACCATGGAGAAATTTCTAGCAGCTATTAATGTTAAAAAAAAAATTGTGATGGCAAAGCAACACCTAAAATGAGCAGAAACTGAATGCCGACTCCAGTGGCGGATGGTGCTTTTTAAAATGGGGGAAGCACACTGTCAGCAGCTGACAGCATGACCAAAAAATGTCTTTTTTTCTTGTTTTAGTTGGTCAGCTACTTATATGTAAATTCAGCACTCCTTTTCTTTTATAAGAAATGATCTATTACGATGCCGTACCAGCATGGCTCTTTTTGAAGCGATTTCATCATTTTGAACTCACTCAGCTTAGTTAGCAAGCAGCTCAAATTAGTCTATTAAAATCAATAAACTTTTACTGAAAATTAAACAAACAATTCCTCTCAAACCTCAATGATAAAGACAATATTTGGAAATGCCAATGATGAAAGATGACTGATTTGTAAATCTGTGTGCATTTTTAGATGTAGATTTTCATCCATATCAGGTTTTTGTGAAGTTGTAATAAGATCCATTAAAGATAAGTGAGTTA
>JAAGVU020009519.1:0-31799 GCA_011763525.2 Mormyrus iriodes
ACTCTAACTACACGCTGTGTAAAGAAGTGCTTCCTCAAATTTACTTTAAAATGTTCTCCCGCTAATTTCCACTCATGTTATTTTTGTAGTTCCTTTGGAGTTTTTTATACATTATCTGGCAGATTCCCAAGCAGATTAGTTTATACTGCAACCTATAATAAATGGGGCAAATAACTGGAACTTTATTTTTCTTAAGCATATCTGTTTATTGTTGAAAAAGCATGTGCTTGATTCAGTTGTGCTTCAGATATTCAGAATTTTCTGTTTCTTTTATATGTATTTTTTACCTAAACATAAATATTTTGAAGTGTTCTTCAAGTCTGTTTAACTGTTTAACTCCTAATAATAATAATAATAATAATAGTTGTTGTAGTGGTAAGTCACAGTAAAGAGACTGAGCTGGGTTAAGGTGAGTTTTTATGTTACTGTGGCAAATGATTAACTCAGAAAATAAACCCCAGCTGCCCTTGGTTAAACTAATCTTGCAAAGTAGAAGGCTCTTGTACAGATGTAATGCTTCTATTGATTAGTTTAAAAGGAATCTTAAAATTATTTGGTTGAAATCGGCTGCCCTGTACCTTCAACCTGTCTTAACTCATCACAAATTTGTTATTGTCATTTAAAAGTATGTTTTCTATCTTTTTTGGGAAAAAAAAAACACTATTGTAATATTGCAAATTGTATGATCTTGCCTCCTCGATTATTTTAGCCACCAGCCGTCACAGATGGACATATATATGTAAATCTTTCAAATTAGCTGCTGGTTAAGATGCCAGCTTAATCAAGTTTCATCAGTTGAGTTTCAGTAGATAAAAGTGTGCAATTATCAATGTACACAAACTGCAATGTAATTCCCAGTAAGCAGTACTGTCGGTCTAGCAGCCAAAATCGACTTGACGGAACATGATCATAAATAATATAATTTTAACAGTATGTCTTTATTGTATTATTGTAAATTGTGTTGTTTTTAACATGTGTACTTGCAACACTGCAAAGTTTTTACGAAAAGAAAGAAAGAAAGAAAGAAAGAAAGAAAGAACACTGACATTAATTTATGTATAACACAAAACTGCCAAACAATCAAGAAACAAACAAGTTTGATCGGCTGTTGCCTCGGGTAAGATAACTCCAGTCTTTTGTATTCGCGTTCAAAGACCATTGTTGATGAAGACTCTGAGAGTCCGTTGCCCTGATTGGCTATGGAGATTGTCTGCACAAAGATACAATTACTTGACATCGCTTCTGATTGGCTGGTTACTGGGAAGCCGTTCGGGTCCGCGACACTCGGGCACCCTCCCCCTCTAAGTGATAAGCTGTACTCTTGCGAGTGAAACTCTTCCAAGAAAGAAGTTAACTTCTTCGTTTGTGATGGTAGTAAATGAAGGGAAAAAGACTGCAAACATGAAGCTGTGTGGAACTTTTCTAGGTTCGTACTATCCTTTATGTCACTTTTTAACCATCATAGGCCTAGTCTGCAGTATTCTTCGTATAGCGATGTAACTGAAATGTATGTAGAAACAAATAACAGCTGTCATGTGATTCTCATATGTTATGTTGTAGTATTTTCAACTTATTATTATGTTGATACGTTTTTTGATGTATGCGTAGGCCTAGCTGTTTTATATAGGCCCATATTTAGGAACCTTGCATACTCTATAAAGTGTTTCATTTTGTAGGCTAATTGTACGTTAATGCTCGAGCGCAGACTTTCAGGCGATATTTATCAGTAGCTTAGGTCATATAATTCTTTGAAACGAATGGATTCGTAAATGGTAGGAGTTTCAATTATAGCGCAGTTTAAGAATCACATCACTTGTTGATTGTATGTCAACTCTACTAGGAAGAAGCTTGCTGTTGAACAGGCTTCTTTCTCAGTGGTCATGTTAAATAAAGTTTATCAGTTTTTCCATTGTTTAAATTTTTTTTGTTTTTCGAATTATTTATTGATAAATATATAGTTTACACTGAAAACACACGTTTATGTGTCATCCCCGGTTTTAATGTAAGATTTTTACGATCTGTTGTTTCCAAACCGAATTTTTCTCATTATTTATAATGATCGACAATTTTTTTCTTCAGAGAAGAAGAAAAATGGATTGATGTCTTTGGGATATTCCTCTCGATGCTATGGGGATAATACCAACCGGCAAGATTATTACATTTATGCACATGCCTGCTCGTAGTCTAAAGCACTGCAATGGGGCTACCCATATCGACTGAATCTGGCCGGGAGGGAAAAAAGTATCCCAGCTGGTATTCGACTAAGCACAAGCTTACTAAATATTAAGAAAACTTTTCTTCTGAATCTTCTTGCCAATATGGAATTTTTTGACGTACAAAGAGATTTCATTATATTTTCATCTGTTTTACTAGTATATATTTTTTTCTCATAAAAGAACCTTATAATGTCACGATATTATGGATATGTCGGTCTGCGTGTTCTCGTGTGAGTGATTATGTTGATGCAGCCCAGCGGAGCGCTTTGAGTAGCCGCGTCAGATAACTAGCATATCGATAAGTTTACAGGAGCGACCAGGACAATCCATCTCACTAAAGCCACGCCTCCTTGAATAAAGTCAGCACCTTACCACACCTGAGAAAAATCTAAGTTGCTGTCCGTGGTTCTGAAGTGTGGGGGAGCTGAGGGTGCTGTCTCGGGTCCTGAACTTACATTCGACGCTTGACCAGAAAAAAAGCAAGCTGGTGTTATGCTACAAACTTAACCTAACACCCGATGCACTTGGTGCGTTCTGGATAGAAGGCGATAGATTATGTGCGGTTTGCCCTTTTGTTTACCCAGTTGACGCTTTGGCGGATAATCACAAGCTATAGTGCAAGTGAAATCATATTGATGCGGCGTGGACATCAGTGATTGATTTAAGCTTGAATGCATAACAATGGCAGTGCAAAAAATGCCTGCTGCAAAGAGATAAGATTTTAATAGAATTTCTGAAAGACGAAGGTTGGCTTTTGAATATTCCATGCATGCACAATGTGGAGGCCCGAGATAAAGGATGGCATTTGTGAAGAATATTCTCAAACGGCTTGTAATGAATGGTTGTCATTTTCTCTAATGGTTAGGAAACAACAAAAGCAAACGGTGCACTGAGTATCATTTGAGAGTATTTTAAAACCGTTATGTATTTTTTGTGGAAGTTAAGTGGAAGCAGATATTATTTACTTTTTGCGTGTTTGATTATCTGTTCATTACAAAACTATAATGCACTTAATTTTCATGTCTATATCGGACACAGCTTATTCAGTTCTTTGTTTTTAATGAGAATGAGAGAAAGAGGTTGTAAACTTTGAGATTCAGTCATTAAAAACAAACACGTTTTTCAATTTCCCCTTGAAAAACCTATTATAGGAAAAAACCGCTGCATAAATAATCAATTTCTGTAGTAACATTTGGTAAGATATTCTATTGATTTGTTCCTTTTCGGTCTTTCCGTTTATTCATCTCACATTCGTATTACTGTTTGACACTTTTTTTATAAAGACACATTTTTCGAATACGGCCATGTCAGGATGAATATGCAAAGATATTGTATACGTTCATTCTGTGCTTCGTGAAGTGTCCATTGTGTTGAGTTATTGGACAGTACCACCTGCGTGAAATTATAGGGGGATGGTTCAAATGACAGTTGTGACATGTTCAAGCCTTCCTGGAGTGAGAGAGGGGATATTAAAAATTAATCACTTAGCCCGAATAAGCCGCATTCTGCTGTAAGCAAAAGCTGATGATTTTGCAATTAGTGTAACTAATGTAATGTGGAATATTTATTCATCCTTAGATTCGTCGTTGAATGAAATTAATAAGTGTCTGCATGCGAGCATAAAAATGAAAACATGGCTTACTGGGAACGATCCTTTGTCTGTGTGAAGTAGATATTGGCGTCTTGGTGTTAGTTGCTTTGATTTCGTTTAGTTCTAAAACTCAAAAGGTCATGGGAGGTATTTGCGGGTGTATGTGCGTATGTGCGCGTATCCAGATTACTGGATGTGGGGGAACCCAAAGCCCTGCCCATATGATGTTGTGCTTTAGGTTTTACTACAGCTTTCCGTGATGTCACGCAAAGGGGAGGGGGGACAATGGTTCATGAGGGAAAGGTAAGTCAATATTACATTTTCTCGCTGACAAAGGCAAATGAAGCCATGTTCTTGCTTACAAACAAGTAACATTTGACGCAACGAATGCTGAGCTGCGTATAACGCCGATAAGTACCAGAATTCTGTTATTTTTTTATTAACAGAATCAGAATATTAGTGGATAATAATAACTGGTATTTATGTTGGGATATTGCGGACTTCTTCGCTGACTTAGAATTGAAGTTGTTGAAATAAAGAGAAGGATACTCGCAATTCTCAAACGAAGAGGCTTCCACGAGAAATATTTCAACGCAGGTATCTTGTATTTATTGTACAGTTCGTTCTTTCATGAAATATAGCGTTCTATATCTCAATATGTTACCAAGCTTATCATGGTGTTCTTACTGTATAAACATCTTGGCTTGTTTGCTTAAATGGTTGCTGGTTTGTAATCGTTACGAGACGCAATACAATACGTCCTCAAGACCGGAGCTTGTTTCTGACACAGATAACTACAAGATAGTGGCCGGATAAGAATTAAGTAAACTTAACCACTGAACTCTTATAGAATATTCATATAATATATATCCCCAGTGAACGTCGCATTTATTGTTGTTGTTATTATTATTATTATTATTATTATTATTATTATTATTATTATTATAGTAGTAGTAGCAGCAGCGGCAGTAGCAGTAAATTTACCGGCGTAATATCTTGTTACACGATGCTCCGTGTTTGGTTTTCTTTTTTATATCCTGAGACTCTGGCATCTAAGAAAAACAAGAATTGGTTTGAGAGTTTCAAAGTTAATTGTGCCTATCCTGTTTTACTGTATGCTCAACATTGTTTAATCGGATTAATTAGACCTGGCGTGAATGTAACAGAAAACTAACCGGGAAATAGACAACTGTGGCGCGATCAGACTTGCGCGTACAGTATATTGTTGTCGAGCTGTTGGGATTTGCTTTTAATAGATGAAAAGTCATGTTTTGTAGGCCTGCTGTCATGGTCGATCCAATAAATTATCGCTTAGAATTATTTCTGACTGCTTCGTGTAGCTTGCCCATGCACCAAGAACAGGATTTCCTGAAAAATGTTTCACCTGAGTTTCCTGAATGTAGTTATTTAAAGCACCTTTTTATTTTATCGATCGCTTCCTATTCAGCTTCAGCTTCACACTTAATCCATTTAATTAAGGGCAAATAATGAAAGTAACACATAACTCTATGGCTATATAGAAAAACGAAGGATTGATAGGTTGTCGTGCTCGGGGGGAGGGAGGGGTGTGTGTGTGTGTGTGTGTGTGTGTGTGTTGGGGCGGGGGCGGGGGTCATTTGATGTCGTCATTTAGAAACATTCCAGTCGCTTCTGCTCACCGATCAGTCGAAAACGCATCGCATCTGTGAACTGAAAAGGCAGTGCACTATAGCGCTTACTGAAATACTATAACACTACCAGTCATAAACTAATATATTCCCCTCTCTGTCCTACGTCTGTAACGATGATACTGGATGTTGTTCGTACATACCAAAAGTATTCTTGTAAAACAGATTATTTAAACGGTGTTTCTTAATAATAACAACAACAATAATAATAATAATAATAATAATAATAATAATAATAATAATAAATTGCGCGAATCACTGTAAGAAGTTCTTCATTTTCTTGATTTAGTGAGTATCATGCTACAATATTAGTAATAATAATAATATAAAGGAAAATAATTATTACTTAAATTATTTCTACACATTTTAAATTTTACCTTTTAAGCTGGTGAATGGATCACTGGTTATTCAGTATCACTATTGTTTGCAGTAGCCTCTTAATGGACGCAGCATAATATAAAAGGTGGATGTGATTCTCTGTCTACTGTGATAACCTTTTAGAGTCACAATACCATGCATGTTTTGGACAATGAGTATTACGAAAGTTCTTTCATATCTGCAACTGATTGTACAAATAAAATTAAAAGTATAATATTTGTAGGGGTCTTAATGGCATCAAGTTAAAAAGACTGATTTTCTTCCAGATATTTTGAATGTTTTTTTTTTTTCTTTTTTTTATCCCTCATTTTGCATTAGGTCATTTATTTTTGGTAGTTAGGGAAAAGGTAGTTTGACATACCACATCCACACAGCTCTTGCTCCATGTCAGTGACCAGCATGGGAGGTCATGGTCTTCTTGAAACATTTCCATTTGCTGCTGTTCACTAGACTATTTCATGAAAGCAGCATCATTATAATTTAATACTTACATTTAAATCCATGCAAATATTTGGTTTTCTTTCAGCAGAATAAGAGAAAGATAGGAAAGAGTAATTTGGTGGGATGAAGAGACGATCAGGCGGGGGGGGTGGGCAGCTTTGAGGTGGAGTGTGAGGGAGTTTGTTGTTTTGGTTTGAAGAGCACGAGTTGTAGTTGTTTAACTTTGCTTCACTCGTTCCCATCGTTCCCATCTGGAGGCTACAGCCGCAGGCTTCTGTACCAGTGCCGAGGGACAGACAGATGGTAGTTAAGGAAAGGCACTCACTCTCAGGAAATGAATCAGATTAGAGGATGGAGAAGGTGTAAAACTGTATTTTTTTGGAAACTGAGCTTCTCCGTATCTGGGAAAACACGGCACCAAGGAAGCATAAGCCTTCAAACAAATCTGCCACAGACAGGTTTGCCTGGAAATAGTTTTCCACAATAAGTTTGTCCCCGGTAAGTTTTTGACTAAATTAAGAGGCGTGCCATTCCTGGTTAGCGCTTGATGTGTATTTACTTAGTGTCTGGGTTATAGATGAAATTATTTTTTGAGAAAGAGTGTATTTCCGCCTCTGCACGACAGGGATATTTTGGAAAGATATTTTATTAACAGATTTCCTTTGACTCAAAATGTTTATGAGCAGTGACTAAAAAAATAAAGGTGTTGGTCAGCTTTAACGTTACTGAAATTGTAAGCAACGTTTACTCTATCATGTTGTTATAGTCATATTTGTGTGCAGTTTGATGTAGAACTGTTGTATTGTGACATTGCTTTTTAATGTGCTTTGGTTACAGCCTGATATCATGGTTTTTCCTACATTTTTAATAGTGTGTGGATTAAAGGGGGAAGGTATGTTTGATTATTAGAATGATGGTGGGGGGGAAAAAAACTTGATTTATGGATGATTCATTATTCAGTGGCCTCTTCACCCCGCCCCCACCCCTTTTCATACTCCTGAAAGTACTAAGAGGACAATAAAAATGCACAGATTTGATTGATTCTAATAGCAGACTGTGGTGTTCCAGCTGGGACTCAAGTTAACAACACTGCCGGCAGCATGCTGCCCTGTGGGGTTACCCCATTCTGTCCACCTCCAATGCTCCTGGCTCTCCGCTTCATCTCCATGCTCTTCTGCTGACATCGCCTGAATAAAGCCTCCTTTCCCTTCTCTTCCCCTCTTGCCACCTTTCCCCCATACATATATCCCCATCCATCTGTGACCCTTCAGAAAATGAGTTTCGAGGTGAGCTGCTGAAACAGAGGTGGACGAGAGGAGAGAGAATCAGCAGTTGTGAATCTACACGAAGCTCTCTGGGCAAACAAATCAAAGTAAGTGACACGCCACTTTACTTATGCCTTTCGAGAGCATCAGAGAGGCTTTGGCAGGAGAGGGTGGGGGAGAGGGTATGGCTGACCTGGTAGGAGGGGGAACGAGGAGACATATTTAATGTGCACTGTGCCAGAGTCGTGGATATTGTGCATTAGGCCCCCAAACACAACAAATCAAATCGTCTGTACTCAGCATTTTATTTTAAGAAGCCCACTTGGAGCACTTCTCAGAGTTATAACTCAAGCTATTAAGGGAATGTCCTTCAGTTCCTTACATTTTATTGATCAGCATAAACATCTTTCAGTATCGCACCAGCATTACCGCCAAGGTGTTTGTTTTGTTCTCCTGTTGAACAGACTTTTTTTTTAGTTTAAATGGAAACCTTTTTATTTTATACCCATTTTTGATTAGGAATTTTACGTATCTTGCGATTGCATTATATAAGAAAGAGATCCATTTCCTGAGCCTTGTGGTCTGTTTCCTCGTACTGATATTGAGCATACATCAAAAGGAATTGCATTATTGATCTTTTTTTCCTGTTTTCAATAGTGCACAGCTTTTAAAACATTCAATAGGATTATTCAAAAGACTGCTTCATTTACTTGTTTATGCTCCCCTGAGATCTTGCAGATCTTAAAAAAAACTTCTTTTGAGGGATCCAGTTTGAAAATCAACAACATTAAATAAATATATTCTACATCACATATATGCAAGAAAAAAATACAGCTTATAAGACATATTTGTGCTTTTTTGTGATGAACTATGGAGTGTTTGAGTGAACCAGCAGTATATTCTGGCATGTAGTGGCACTCCAGAATGGATTGGGCTCCTAATTGGCGGTTTCGGCCTGCAGGTAATTTTCAAAACATCAGTCTGTCTCTCACTAACTGCTTGCATTGCCTAATAAATGCACCATGTTGCTCCTGGACTTGCTTGTAAAAGTGAAAATGAATAAAAGGCTCATTTATGCAGGCAGGGGAAAAGGGGTGACCTTCTCTATGAAGTCATTGCCCCCAGCCAGAAATTTACATATAGCTGTCAGAATGCAGAGCAGAAAAGCCTTCCTGTGAGTATGGCACACAAAGAGGGACATTATTAATAATGTACACTGCAGCCTGCAGGCACACGGAGCCCTTCGTGCGTCCAGTGTAGGGAATAGCCTTTCTCTCATTTTCAGCTGATAAAACACACACGTTTTTTCATCAAAATCATATGACTGAAGACAAAGAGAAATAGTGGTTTAAACATAGAGCAAAAATTCTTTTTAATCTTGAAATATTCTTGCTCATTATAAATACTTCACAAAAACTGTTAAAATATAGTTCAAATACGAAAATGACTCACGGTAGTATATATTCACACACATGCAGACAGACATATGTATATTCAGACAACTAATGACTATTATTTTTCAAAGCTTGGAGCTATAGAATAAGATGCATGCTGCTGTGTCATTGCAATTCTTAGCATCTGAACATGTCCTGTGTTTAGGAAACCAAGTTTAATAGCACAACTTTGAAGAGAATCAGACTGGTCCATCGAGTTGTGCACAAAGTAGGCTTGTTTTGTAACTGGGCATTCATCTAGATTGATTAAAAGTGCTGCCTGAAATGGGCCCACTGCACCTGTAGAGTCCAGTCACTCAGAGCAGGCTCTGATGCTGCACTTCTCTTTTTTTTTTAAATCCGTCTCTCCCTTTTAAAATCATTTATCAGCAGGAAGTGGTGATTGCCAGAGACTCTGTTTAAATCAACTATACCCCTGCCAAATTCTCCAGTAACGGGAACAAAGCCACTAAGTGCAGAGCTCACGATAAACGTGATGTCCCTAGTAATCAAAACTAATGGCCTCATTGTCGGAGCAGGCGTTAGATTGCTAAGCGTGTGCTGCATTTAAAAAAAGGGGGGAGGGCACTTTGAAATAAAAGAGAGGTGTTGAGTTGACACCTGGTCTTTTGTGCCACCCACTGTCATATACCAAGTGTGCATGCTAGAAACAGGGAGTTATAATTGACTGTTATTATTTTTGTGCCCTGCCCTTTACTGTGTAGCATTTTGGTCATAAATGGGCATCACTCCAGAAGGAACGTGCCTCAGTACAGTGTCCAATCACAGAGAACGCTCAGGTGCGGTAAATTACATGACAAGGCCAGGTAGGCTATCAGGATGGGGGGCGGGGTGGGATTGAACAGAAGCACAAACGCTACGTGGTTTTCACTGTCAGGATTTTCAGAGCCTTATTTTGCTTTCATTTTCCTCACTGGGACCTTTCAACAACTCCCTTTTTCATTTCCATCCTATTGTAACGGTTTAATTGACTGAGGGCTCCATCTAGGTCCGTCGCACAGGATTTTTTATTTTATAACGATCCCCAACAGACTCCATAAGCAAAAGGGAGAATGACATGCCAGGTTACACAAGATGCAACAAAAACAATGACGACGGAATGTTTGGGGAGCCTCTTCATTAAACGTGTTCGTTTTTGTTTGCATGTGTCTGAGTTTGTTTGTTTCTCTCTGATTTTCACTGTTTCTTCACGCTATAGATGAACCAAGACAGTGACCACAAGAGAACACGCACACGGTCCAAAGGAACAAGAGGTGAGTCCAGATAAAAGTTTTGTGCAAATGTTTTTTTTTAAATATATTTTAACACTAGCATTGTAAGGTTGGTCCTTGTAAATTATGCTGTATTTAGCTACATATTTTTTTAGTCCAAATAAAAAAATTACCTGTGTACCTATCAGACCATCATATATCAGTAACAACATAGAGATTGATTTCACTCCTGGTCCTGTTGTGATATGAACGCAGTAGGATTCCACTAGTCACAGTGATGATGAAAGAGCCTGAAATAATTGCAAGAGAATCCCTGCATTTTTTTTATGGGAATGATTTTGGTTGTGATTTTTAGATTTTTTTACTATGTTAGTGTTCATTACTTTATGCAAATTACATGTTATTGATTAATTGCTAATCTTTATTACCTAACAATTTAACAATTTAATTAAAGATCTGATCTGTGATGAATTTCTGCAAAATATGAAGTATTACCGTGCTTTTTCAGATTTGAGGTAATGTTGGTGACAGAAAAGTATTATAGTTTAGTGTAGTTTGTCTGGAATATGTCAGATAAAGATTTTATATTCTGCTGTCTGCTTTTACTTTTTGCCAATAATCCTGGTTGATTCATTAATACAGTTCTTTTTTTGTCTGTCACTTAGTTCCAATAGAACTTGTAGGACAAGAATTCAGGTAAGAAAACAGCTGCTTGTGAACTTGAAAGGTGTTTGGTACTAGGCTATATTTCCTGCAGTTTCAGAAATGCAGCATGTTCAGATGTTTATTGAGTAGGCCGCACTGAACACAACGAGCGTAATACAGTGGCAAGTATGATGCCTCAGAATGTGATATTGCTAATAATACCAGCTCTTTTTGAATAAACATGACTTCAGACAGCCCTCATTTTTTATCACAATACCATCATTCTTGAATCAAAAGCCAATTTTGACTAATTTCTCATTTGTCATGCTTCACCTTGCAGCATTAATCAATTTTCAGAATTCACACCTAAAGGCATCTGAGTGGGTGCGCAGTTTGATTTAAAATGCTAATTCACCATTTAACAAATAGAAGCAATATTTATTTAAATAGAAATGGTCATTATGAAAAAAAGGGTATTGAGAATTCGATTTAGCCATCCTTGGGGACACCACAGATGTCTAGACTCAAGCTATAATATTCCGTTAATGCATTATGAGAAGTGATTTTGAAGGTTTTGCAGGTAAAGATGGGATTTTTGGTGGCATTAGAATATTATGAGACGAGGTTTTTATAGGTTGCAAAGGGAGAGGTCATATCAGGTATTGAGGGGGAGGGTAGTGGCGCTGGTACCTTATAAATGTAATGTCATTCCTGCTAGGTCATACACAGAATAAAGTAAGAATGAAGAAACAAGCAATTCCTTTAATATTTACAGTGTTTAGAACTATTTTTAAATAGTTTAACTTAATTCAGGATATATAACAGTGAACATTGTGAATTAGTTTACATGTGGTTTAAAATGTGTGTACTTCAGATCTCCTTTCTAAATTGTACTCTTGGCTGTGTATGCATGTGAGTGCTTACGTGTTTATGCATATTTGCCAACAAGGATTTGTTTCCTGTGCATCAGTGCACACAATATTTTTTGATCCTCAGGGTTGACAAAAAAGTCGTACAAGGCAACTAATTTCATCCAATTTATTTCTGACCCCATTTAGCTGCCCAACTCCTGGATGCAGTGGTTCAGGCCATATCAGTGGAAAATATGCAAGACACAGAAGGTAGGGCAGAAACACCGGAGGTATAGCGGCTTGAGATATAGACGAGGCCCAGAACAACTAGATGAAGAGTCAAAATTGATCCCAAGATGCCATGTTTTGCTGGTAAATAGCACTACACTAGATGGGAAGACACTGCACTGAAAGATGGAGAATTTCCAGATGGCACTTGAACAGCAAAAGAATAGAAATGAAGCAGAGGGTGAAGTTTTTCAGACTGAACAGGCAGCCAGCGTCAGATATCAAGAACGCTCTTATATGAAAATCGTGTTACCGACCAGCACTTTCAAATGCGCCTAAAGGTTTATTGCAAAGAGATTATGTTCCTTTTTATTTACACGAGTACTCATTTTAGGGAGATTTTTTATGGATTATTTCCTTTTATAAATCTTTCTGCCCCCACTGCTAGTTTTTAGGTGAAGGTTTTATTGAATTCTACTCTCTATTGCTTTTCTTTGTTAATGAAATTTTCCAGTCAGCTGGATGCTATGTCACATTGCCCCATGTTGGGTTCATACTCAGCACCTATCCATTATTCATATCAAATCCCTTGTCACTTACCCTTGCACAGGCGTGTTATTTTAATTTATTTGTCATCGAGCTGCCTGACTATGGCTGAGTGTCAGGTGATCAGTTTGTGTGAATTGGTGTTCACAGATGTGATGTGCTTAAATGTGATGCTAATTTTCCTTCTTGTGCCTTATAACACATCCCCCATACATCCCCCCACCACTACCTCACATCAATAGTGCACTAAGCTGCCCATTGGCTCGGAAAAGGAGACTCCAAGAGGTGGACTCAGACCAAGATCAGCCAATATCCAAGAGGAAGTCCCACCCCCTGAAGCTTGCCCTGGATGAGGGATACAACGTAGACAGTGATGCTAGCAGTGAAGAGACAGAATTGAAGGAGGAATCTTGTGCAGAATCAGAAGAATCTCCAGAAGAACAAGAGGATGTGGTAGAAGACAGAGAACAGAGCAAAGAGCAAGAAAACATAACTCAGCATGAGGAAGGTGTGTTTTAAGCAATATGAATTATAAGGAATGATTGACAGAGATAACAGGAAAATCAATGATAGAAACAATAATAGTGATGTGAACAACTCCAGTTACAGTATTAGACACAAAGATATTTTGGAATATTCTCTGTTTTGTGTTTCTCATCTTCTTTTCTGAGCCGTATTTTTATGTATTAATTTTCTAATTCATCCAGTTTTCCTATTGTCTTATACAGAGGACTGTGTGGTTGTGGAACCTTCAAATACAATAAAATCTAAAGACTCAGAGACAAAGCCAAAAGACTCAGCAGGTACTCGGAGAGACGAGTACTCAAGCTACCAAGAAATGGTGGCCAGCTCCCTGCTCAAACTGGGCCAGATTACTGAGAGACACAGTCCTTCTGACACCATGCCTATCCAACTGCTGGAGGTCAGAGGTATGGAAAAGCAGCATGTGTCAGAGAATGCACCCATAGACAACCGGGGGAATGATGAAGAGGAGGATGAACGTGAGAACTGTCGAAAGGCAGGTGAGATGATGGAGAAAGCTGTGACAAAGCCTCAAACTGAAGGGGACAGGGTAGTGATGCTTATTAAAGATGAAGATGAGGAAGAAGAAGATTGCAATGAGGATGAAGAACAAGAAAAGCAATTTAGGAGCCAAAATGACAATTCAGACCACCAGTATTTCAGTGGAGACTTACAGAATGTCGAGGCAAAGGATGTAGAGAAGGGAGAATTAGGCTCAGAGAAGCAGGACATCCTACAGGAAGATGAGTTGGGAGAAGATGAAGAAGATGAAGAAATTTACAGTGTGCATGCCTCCTCTGGTGTCATCACCACCAGCACCCAATTTCAAATATCTGAGGCTGTGGGGCATAGGACTGCATCTCAAGAGGACTACATGTCCCATAAGGTCTTACCTTCTGTTGTCATCGATGTTCAGTCTAAGGAGTCAGAGAAGGAAGAAGATGAAGAAGAAAATGGAGATGATGAGGAGAGGGAGGATGACGATGAGGACAACCTGTCGCAAAAGTCAGCAGTAACCGACGAGTCAGAGATGTATGACATGACAAAGGGGAACTTGGGCTTGCTGGAGCAAGCTATCGCTCTCAAAGCTGAACAAGTGAGAAACCCACATGAGATGAACCATGGCCCTGAACACCTACGGTACTTTACCACGGAGGACAGGAAGCGCATGGATACAATTCGCAAGGGTTACTTTAGCAAGGGTAAGGCCATCATTGAATAAATCACAGAGAAAAAACACTGAGACGCAGCGGTATCTGTCTGCCACAATATAAATGCACACATATACAGTAGTTATACATTAATTAACCTTATTTACTTCCTCTGGGTGCCAGAACGTCAAAAACTACTGCAGATGCCTAAACCATTTTAACTTTCTTGGAAATTCGCCCCAGTTCAGAGTGTAATCGTTACTGTATTCCCTGGAGGAGCCATTTCAGCAAATTTTTAGCTTCTACGCACAACATACATATCATTTCAACTTGTGAATAATATTTTAAAAAAGACCTGCGCAAATTAAAACTAATATTTTCATTTCCAAGGAATTATAATCTGAATATCTGAATATAATAAATAGACTCTTGACATTGTTTCTGCAAAAATCGCAAAATTGGATTTCATGTGAATTTTTGTTTTTTGGAAGATGAAAAACTTAAATCTGGATTATTTCATAATTAATATTTACATAGATATGAACAGATTGTACAAAAGATATGAGTGAAAATGATTGAAAAGATTTCTGTGAAAAATACAAATATGCTGCATATTAGACATATATTAGACATTTATTCCTGTGAAATTATTTCCCAAATTATGATTATGCTTTCCATAATTTGAAGAAGGTATTCAGAGGGGTCTATAAATTGCATATATAGATTTACCTTATTACTTTGCCATAAACTGCCACGGATATGTTTTTACAGTGTACCTTATAGCGTACAGATGTTCCCTTTGAATTTATGAGAGGGGAAAAAATTATTCTTCATAAAAATTGTTTCTGGGATTTAAAACGCAACAATTTTAAAGCACATGGTGAATTCTCTTACGTCCATTTGTAATTGGGATATATTTTATTTAATTCTCAGAAAATGCTGGAAATTTTCAGAAACTTAGGAGGGTAGCTGCAAAAATAATTTATTAAAATAAATGCTTGAGCAGGGTGGCACGTGGTCATCTCACATCTCTGGGACCCGGGTTCACATCTCCGCCCGGGTTCCATGTGTGTGGAGTTTGCATGTTCTCCCCGTGTCATCGTGGGGTTCCCTCCAGTTTCCCATCACGGTCCAAAAACATGCTGAGGCTAATTGGAGTTGCCAAATTGCCCATAGATATGCATGTGTGAATGAATGGTGTGTGAGTGTGCCCTGTGATGGGGTGGCGCCCCATCCTGGGTTATTCCCTGCCTTGTGCCCGTAGCCTCCGGGATAGGCTCTGGATCCCCCACGACCCTGAATGGGATAAGCAGATACAGAAGATGGATGTTTGGAATACTTGAGCACAATGCTGAATCACAAGAGAAAGTATATCTCCTGACAGATATGACATAATGTGGTGCTGGTTTGTTTTTTGGCTTAGCTCTCCATGCCAGTCTTCCTCCCGCTCAGCGCCTATGTGACACAGCATGCCTCTTGTTCCCTGTCCAGCTTTAATTATAAGGTGCACGTCTTGTTAACGTTCAGTTAGCAGGCAAGGGAAGTGCAACATTGCTCTCCTTTATTTCCTCTCATTCTCTCTTCTACACTGTGTAGGGCTTCAGATTTCTATATACAGACATATAAACAGGAAGAATGCCCAGAGCACAATTTAATGGCTGCCATTTCTGTTTCTATTGGTGGAACCATAGCCACAGGCTTTTCATCTTCTCACCTGTGATAATTGCATGTTAATATGACGGCATTATCACGTATTGTATAGGAAATTACAGTAATCATTCTGTCCCACTCTAGGGACTGCTTACTGCACACAGGTAAGCTTTATTTTTGGGACAGTCTGAGAGTAAGAGGTGAACATTAATAGATGCATTGACCATCTATGTGAGAATGTGGTGAGGTTTATTGTCACATGATTAACAAACTTGTCCCATACCCCACGCACTCCACAGAGAGCTCCAGGCCAGAAAAAAGGGAAATCAAATGTCCCACCCCTGGGTGTGATGGAACAGGTCACGTGACTGGATTGTACCCCCACCACCGCAGTCTTTCGGGATGCCCACATAAGGACAGAATCCCACCAGAAAGTGAGTATTTAAGTTCTCCTGTCTTGCATCTGACATTACGTTGTGCTGTTTCGTCACATGAGAAACCTATTACTATTTGTTTTAGCACAAAAGAAAATGTACATTTTAGTGACACCTAGAGTCAGTAGATATCAGTAAGCAGAGCCCCCCCCCACCCCCACCCTCCATTTAATTAATTCTAGTCTATAGAAGTTCCAGTCACCATCCTTCAACTTAACAAGTAAACTTGCATATTAGGTTGATTCCTCTAAAAAATGTAACAAAATGTAGACTAAAATTTACCTTATTTTCTTTTTTAGTAATTATTTTGTTGAAATGTGTGATCAGGCATATTGCATGAATGTGACATTATTTCTGTCTCACTGTCTGAGAGCCATCTGGGACATATCCATTCTAGCCCATGCCTTTGGTCTAAGCAGAGCCTGCTGTGACCATGCTTTAAACTTCTTGCTGCTTTGCTCAATTCCTTCTGTTTCTGCAGTCCTGGCCATGCATGAGAATGTGCTGAAGTGCCCAACGCCAGGCTGCACGGGACAGGGTCACGTCAACAGCAATCGCAACACGCACAGAAGGTGCAAAAGCCTCTCACCTTTTCCTCCCCTCTCAGGTCTTTATTGGCTAAAAGGTGTGCAGCAGCTTCACACCTGTAGCACCTTCTGATGCAGAGTGTGCTACCTGTGGTAGATGGTAGGGTAGTGGAAACCATGCATTTACACATAGTGGACAATTCTATGCTTACTTAGAAAGTATTTGTTATGATCACAAGGTATGAAAATTGTGTTACAAAGTACTGTCTGTCTGTGTGGAAAGCGGGGGTCGCCTAGCAGCTGGGCAAGTGGAAGGTCACACCGACATTCACAAAGCTGGTTCTGACCGGTTCTGAGAAGACAGTAACTATGGCATAACCTTCTTATTGTATAGAATGATAAAACATGAAACAGAAGTATAAAGCAGCTGTGCAAGAAAATAATTGTGGGCACTGGTGTATGCAGACATGGTGTCCCGGCTTATTTGATGCACCAAGTAACCTAATAAAAAATGTGCTGCTTTCATACCCTGTCTTTGGCTGTTTTTCCACCACAATAGCCTACCAAATGGTTTATGGCTGCAAAAATTTTTGCACAGACAAATATGCTGTGTGACTCCCTGGTGTATAATTATACAGGTAACACTTTACTTGATGGGGCACAAATACTTAATAATAACTCAGTTGCTTCTGAAGTACAAATTATGAACAAATCATGAGATAAATCTGATCTCATTATATCTATAGGGCGTCCATGGTAACTCATTGCAGCTGTAACTGAGCACGGTATGAAAAATGTTATTTCAGGTGGTTACTGTGTGTTTCCTCTAGTTTGTCTGGATGTCCCATCGCAGCAGCGGAGAAGCTGTCAAAAACACACGAGAAGCAGCAGCTCTCTCAGCCCCTGAGTGAACATGCCAAAGGAAGCCCAAACTCTGACAGAGTACTCAGGTGAGCGGGTGTCCTGATGGACACGGGGTCACAGGTACGTTACTAACAGCTTGCCGAATAGCCACTGATACGGTTCCCGCTGAGGGGATACTCAGCGGGCACACGCAAATGGCTATGCAGAGCGCCATGTCACCTAAAACACCTCCTGAACCTTATTGAGCGAGACTCAGGCAGAATGTTAATTTGTATTTTTTTCCAAATCATCATTTCGGTCGCTTGTTCTTTTCCTAACTTCACTTGGTGTTATACTCTGGGTACTCCACAGTGAAACACCTCACGCTGTTATCGAAGAACCAGGGATTACATCAAGTAACCCAAAGTTTTGTCTGATGGTGCAGAAGCCATCGTATGTTCCGATGTCATTGGCCTCAGTCGACTACGAAGCAACATGATTTGCCCATGTCACAGTCAGGCCAAAGGGCACCAAGTGTCATGATTAGCCAGTCTGCTCTAAACAGGTCCCGTATTCTGCCTCTGCACATTACTGCATTCCACCTGCCCTTTCATAGCATCTTCAAGAATTATAATTAACGACCTGATTCTGGTATTATTCTGAGTGCCTTTCTCATTTTCTAGACTATTTTAATTATCCCGCAGATAAGCTAATTATGCAAGTTATAGGGCATTGTGAGCACTGAAAAATAATTACGTTCTTTGAGGAATCTCTTCCATGGTCAAACAAAGCACTCAGGATTAAAAACATAAGAAACCTAATCTCTTTTTTCTTCTAATAAGCATGGCTGATTCTGAGACCTTATTAGCAAAACATGCGGGAGCCACCAAAGAGACTCTCCGAATTTCAGATTCCATCTTTCACTGTAACGCACATAATTAAAGAAGCAGACACATAGAAGCGATTAGTCATGATAATCCTTCTGTTCTGAGCTTCACAGTCATCTAATGTCTCCTGGTGTCACTATTTTATCTTCACGATAAAAGGCAAGGAATCTGTTGAGACATATGTGCCTGTCTGAGGATTTAGCGGAACACTTGACAAAAATGAGACATCTTAAGCTCTTGACTTCCTCACTACCATATATAAATATACCCTGTGTTGATAAGTCGGATTTTAATCCCGTTTCTGTCACTCCTGAGACATTGTTTCTGTCCTCTGCTCTCTCCCTCACCCTGTTTTCATCTTAACTCTTCTGTCCCCCATTTCATTCTCTCTACTCCCTCCTGTCCTCCTCCCAGCTTCTATATTCGGGTATAGCTCTCTAGCTTTTTCGCTGTCTGTTTAACCAGCCCCTCTTTTTCTCCACAGGCCCATGTGCTTCGTAAAGCAGTTAGAGATCCCGCACTATGGCAGCTACAGGCCCAGTGTGCTCCCTACCACTCCGCGTGCCAACCTAGCCAAGGAGCTGGAGAAGTACTCCAAAGTCTCCTTCGATTATGCAAGCTTCGACGTTCAGGTCTTTGGGAAACGCATGCTCGCGCCAAAGATACATGCCACTGAAACCTCACCAAAAGCCTTTAAACGTAAGGACCTTCCTTACCTTACCTTAGCAGATCTTCAATTTTCAAATGAATGTTACATTTACATAGCGCTTTTCAAGACGTCCAGAGCACTTTACAGAAGCAAAGGGAAGCCACTTCAACCACCAGCACTATGTAGCAGCCACCTGGATGATGTGACAGCAGCCATTCTGCACCAGTACACTCACCACACAGTAGCTGAGGTGGTGAAGGAACAGGATGGAATTTCCCAGTGTGATATAGGGGATGATTAGGAGGCCATATTTGATAGGGTCACAGTCAGCAGTTTTAGGCAGGACATCGGGGTACCACCTCTACTCTTTCAAAAGATGCCCAGTTATCTTTTATGACCTCTGAGAGTCAGGACCTCGGTTTTACGTATTGTCTGATGGACAGCACAGTGTCCCTATTACTGCACTGGGGCATTGGGATCCACACTGACCACAGGATGGACTCCTGTTGGCCACACCAACACCTCTTCCAGCAGCAACCCAGCTTTCCTAGTTGGTCTCCCACCCGAGTACTGGCCAGGCCCAAAGCTGCTTAACTTCAGATGTATTACCTAGTCAGAACAGAAGGTGGTATGGCTGCTTTGCATGAAAGTTCATTGAACTTCCATTTATAGCTTCTAACATGCACTTAGGTTTATGCAATTTTAGCTTAGTTTATGACAATCACTGGTTGTTGGGCAGGTAGGATTCTGGATTGCAGTATGAACTTGTAATTAAAAGGTTCTGCCTCATGCAAGGCTGCCCTGTCATATCCCTGAAAAAGGTATTTAACTTGAACTCATATGTGCGAAATATCCAGATGTGGAAATGTATCAAGAGTATCTTTGTGTTTTGTGCATCACAAAATACCGAAATGTATTAACTTTGGTGACATCACTTTTGGGCCCACAGCTAAACCTCTCCCTAAGGCCTCCTCCCCTATTCACAACATTCCTGGGGGCTATACAAAGAGCAACTCCACCTCATCTAGTGGGTACGACTACTCCCACGATGCCGAGGCAGCGCACATGGCGGCCACAGCCATCCTCAACCTTTCCACGCGATGCTGGGAGATGCCCGAGAATCTAAGCACCAGGCTACAGACCACACCCAGCAAGGTGAGGCATTCCCTGTCTCGCCCATTCCACCCCCATCATCCCAGAATAGTTATTGCCATAACAATGATTGCCCTGAGATAGTATCATTTAGCACCTGTAAACCTTTTAGCCTTTCATTATTAGTGACCAAGGCCGTCTGGTCTTCCTAGATTAAGCTATGGAGTGCTTTGTGCTGATCTTTTTTGTTGGCTAAAAGCATGCAGCGCAGATAGTATGATAAATGCAGGTTCGAGATTTCCCTCTGCTGACAGTATAATTGTGCCAGCACTTTTGTGATTTTTTTTTTGTGCTGCTGCAGAATGAATACTTCATCATTTTTTCCATTTCCTGACATTGTTTTTTTTTTCATTGTTTGCATGTTTTTTCCTCTAGGTTTCTGAAACAAAAAAACAGAAGATTAATGGTGCGGCTGACTGAGAGCAATGCAGTAATCTGCCCTGGTGTGCTCTGGGAGCTGCCCTGTCTCTCCCACTGCTCTCAGATTACTTTGGCTACTGCCACTTCCTCCCAGTATCCAGTTACATTTTCAGCCAAAAACGGAGCCTCCGTTCGTTTTCTGCTTTGATAAATAGGTTCTTAACAGCAAAACTCTGGCTGATCGCAACTGGATCGGATCCAATATTGCGGAAAACAGTCCGGCTAGCTGTCAGTTGGGGAAGATGACAATGTCACGGCAGCGTAACCTAGTGCCGTCCTCTCCTATTCCTTCAGGCGATGGATATAGAAGTGGACGAGAATGGAACGCTGGACCTGAGTATGAAGAAATGTGCCAAGAGGGAGGGCAGTGTGCCATGCGGCAGACCTGGGGTACGCTCCCCAGACCAGTCCTTCGTCTCCTCTTCCTCTCAGCTCCCAGGCAGTAGCAGCAGCGTGACCTCTCCCCAGTCTATCCACACCTATAAACAGGAGGAATGGGAGGGGCCTCTTGATTACACAAAGCCCAACCGTCAGCGAGAGGAAGACCTGGAAGAGGTCAGCATTCCCCCATTTTTTCTTCAAAAGAAAAATAAAGACATGCGCAGCAAATGGTTATTCCTTGGCCCCCTCTGTGCAAAAAGTAGGCTCCTTTCTTGATTTGTTCTGTGCAGATGGAGCAGACGAGCCAGTCCTATATGTCATCTGAGCCTGAGGACTGTGAAATGATACAAGACTGCCCGGAGGACAGGAAGTATCCTGGAGAAGTGACCACCCCCAGCTTCAAAGTTAAATTCCAGGCTAAGGACCTCAAGAAGGAACTCCTGCTGTAAGTGCCCTCTGTGGAGACACAAGCATGCTCAATGCCACCAGTGAACAGTCAGTCAAAAAGCCAGCCCTTATTTACTACGTACTCCATGGTAGTTACTGTAAGTTCTACAGTATGTGGATGTGTTTTCAAAATGCCTTGAGATTGCAATCAGTTTCATGATATAGTAATAATCACATAAGTAGTCTACTTTTCGAAAGGGACTGTTGGGCACATCTTTACTCCACAGTTCTGAAATACCTGTATACATTTGAAGTGTTTGGTTTGTTGCATTGAGAATCCTGCAGGCTCTTATATCATAGTTCTTGTTAACTTCTATGTAGAAATGAATTAACCTGCAAACTATAAGTTCTTAAACATTTACCCAGCTGACCTTGTCATGCGCTACTTGTAGGTGTCCCACCCCTGGTTGCGATGGTAGCGGCCATATCACTGGAAACTATGCATCCCATCGCAGGTAAGCCACCAGACTGCCTTCTGCTAGCTGACCATTCAGAATAAAGGTATCTTTCACAATGTACTACTATCTGTGTGTGTATGTGTGTATGTATACATATATATATATATATATATATATACACACACACACACACACACAAACACATACACACACACACACACACAGTACCGTGTAAAAGCCTTAGGCAGTCAAAAAGAATGTTTAAATCTATTTATCTGGGTAGTGAGTATACATTTTCTCAGGAAAAAAGCAGAATTTTCCACTGGATGACAAGAAGAACACTGACTTAGATCCTAAACCAATCCAGTCATTCCATGTATTTGTTAATATTCACCACCAGCTCACTTAATTAACTCAATTAATAAATGAATTTGATGAAGTTGACGGATTTGATGTTATTGGACGGTTGCTTCAAATACTGGGGTGACTTTGAGAGGTTTTGAAATGGTGTGTGTATATATATACACACACACACACACACACACACACTTTTCCTGATTTTTTCCAGAGGATCTCTCTATGCTGACTGAGAGCCCTGAATTGCTCATGTTGGACTGTAGTCTTGTGGTCCTGCCTCCAGATGGATTATAGGGCCTGGATTATAGGATTATTGATATTATTGATGTGTTTCAGAGAAGCAAGTAAATACATTTGTCCAACTGGCTTCTTAACAAGAGCACAGTACTACAAAGGCTACTCTTCCTGTCTGCTTCCCTCCTTCGGTGCTGGTCTGGAAGGAGGCTCCCCTTGCTCCTGCACTCTGCCCACTCCCTGTCTCTCTCTTCCAGCCTCTCTGGGTGTCCTCTTGCTGATAAGAGTCTACGTTCCCTCATGGCAGCCCACTCTCCTGAACTCAAGTATGTGTGGCCACCTCACTCTGCTGCTTCCTCCTGCTCGGTCTTACTGCTTTTGAACTTATTTCACTGCTGATCCCTGCAATCATGACAAAAAAACAGCTTTCTGCTCTCTACTTTAATCCTCATGTGTGATCTTGGGGCTCATGCACACTTATTTATGTTTAAAAATAAAAAGACAAAACGGAATTAATTTAAAGGTCAAAATTAATAACCTCTTCCTGACTGAATCATGAGAGGCTTGTAAAAACACTGATTTAAATGTTTACAGATCACATCCGGCTTCATTTGCTCGATTTAAAAGCTTAATGTCGCAACATTCCTGTTGCTTCTACCACAGCATCAATAAGCCTCCACTTGATATTGCAATCACAGCATGCATTTGACATATAGGTGAGGAATGTTGCATGTTGATGTGTCCATGTTTAGTGATGCAGCTCTTTCGGTCTGTTAAGGGCCCTTCCTGTAAGCACTGTGCTGCCGTGAGCCATGCTGCAGTGCGTTGGATTGTATCTGCCACACTGTGGCTTGCTTTTAGCCTAATGGTACACCACAACCCCCACCCTCTCACAGGTGCCCCACTCCAGGATGTGACGGCTCGGGTCATATCACTGGGAACTACGCTTCACACAGAAGGTAGGATAGTTGTTATATTCTTGGTTCCCTGTTAATTTAAGGGAGAGCTGGTGAACAGTATTTATGTCTACATCAGGACACATAGAAATACTTGCGGAGATGTGTTTTTGAAGGATTTGAATTTAATATTGGAGTGAAGTGGTGGTTCAGCGAGAAGCTTTGATTTGAGTCCCCGCTCTCTGAGTGAAGAGTTTGCACATGTGAACACGGGGTTTCTGCTCAACTTGGGTTTCGTCCCGCTCTCCAAATACATGCACTTACGCAATTTGGTTCTCCTGCATTGCCTGTAGTCTGTGATTGTGTGTGTGTGCCCTGTGGAGGACTGGCGTCCTGCCCAGGCTGTCCCCTGTCATCTTCCCTTGGTGTTTTTTCAACCCCCTATGTTCACGCGTTCTGATCACATCTGAAAAAAGTTTTACTAATCCGCAGACATCAAAAGGTCAAGAACCCATACTGTACAGGATAAACAGTTACTACCCAGCATCCCCATCAGGATGAATAAAGTATCTATATTCTATTCTAAATAAATGGATGGATTTAATACTTCTGAGAATTAATAATGAACAAGATGAAACAGCACCAAAAAATGAATATTCCTCTTGTTATGGTGTTTCTTAGCTTCTCATTTTCCACCCGCTGCTTCTGTTTTTCAGTTTGTCTGGTTGCCCCCGTGCCAAGAAAGGTGGAACAAAAACCACCCCTACCAAGGACGACAAAGAGGACTCTGAGCTCTTAAAGTTCGTACAGCAATAAAATCCATCTCACGTTTTTTGATGACAAACCTCTTCATCAAAAAGCCCATACAGCAGATACAAACCTTCAAACTGATATAATTCCATAATAGGAGCTAACCAACCGCAGGTGTCTCACAGCTATCACTGCACCTATTTATAGAGGACAACAGTGGAGGCAATATCCATCATAAAGGTTTAAAATAAAATCGTCGTTTCACGGTATATTGCTTATATGTATGATTTGTAGAACCAATTAAACAAATTATATATATATATACACACACACACACACACACATAAATATTATGCATGTATCTGGTTTATTTACAGTCTTCTTGTGGAGTGCTGGATGACTACTGTCTTCTTGTGTTAATTATTACAATCATATTTCCCCCAGGAAAATAAGTTTCCACTATAAAATGTACATTTAACTCAGGTTATAGTGTACAAAACAAAAAATTAGACTTATCATATATCATCAGTAATGATAGTCTCTGCCTGCATAACAGAGGCACTGCAACGATGAAAGAAAATTAAACCTAAAGTGGTACAGAAAATAGAATGCGTTATAGCATGGGATTTTAAATAGAAATGTTCTGTATCATTGACCCTTGTCGAGCTAATCTTAATTCTTTCTGTATTCTGTGCACACAAACAAACAGATGCCCAGTCCCAGGATGTGACAGCCTGGGCCATATCAGTGGGAAATATGCCACCCATCGCAGTGCCTACGGGTGCCCGCTGGCTGCCCGCAGACAAAAGGAGGGGCTCCTCAACGGCTCTCCATTCTCCTGGAAGTCCTTTAAGACCGAAGGGCCCACTTGCCCGACCCCTGGCTGTGATGGCTCTGGACATGCCAATGGCAGCTTCCTCACACACAGAAGGTAGTGCTGGTTGATGCCTGGAGTCTCAGGGTGCCTCCCATGTACCTCTTCATGCTTCATTGGCAGTTATCCATCTATCCAACCACATTCTAGAGCTGCTTATCCAGTACCAGGCCACAGTATGTTTCCAGTTTAAAATGCAGATGGAAATGTCATACAAATCTATTACTTTTACATTAGTTTTCATTGGCATTGTTATTTTTCTGAATTGTAAATTAAAGTGAATACCAATGCCAACTAGGTGGTTCTTCTCAGACCACATCCAAATTCACATGAATTTCCGAGTCCTCACTTTGCCACCCACTTGTGTTTGCAGTCTCTCCGGCTGCCCCAGAGCCTCCGTAGCCAAAAAGAAAGCCAAGATCTCTGGGGATGAGTATCTGAGCACAAAGTTCAGGGCCAGTGATGGTAAGCCCATACAAACGGATTATGTTCATTTTGAGTAGCGGTTTCAAGTACTTATTTTGAATATCAGATGCATTGATCATCCTGCATCTACTTTAGGAGTATCTTTGCTTTCTGCAAGACATTATTGTTTTTTTTCCCCATCAGTTCTAGACAACGATGAAGATATCAAACAACTGAACAAAGAGATTAGTGAACTAAACGAATCCAACAGTGAGATGGAGGCAGACATGGTCAATCTACAGACACAGGTTTGTCCTGGAGTCCTTTAGCCCAAAGCATTTGTTGGCATGTGGCTAGCATAGTCTACAGGCTTTCCCTTTCATAGTATTATGGTTTAAGGAGATATTACTTCTGTAAGTGACATCAAAAATTAGAACGTGGAATAATACAACTTTGGGGTTTGCCTGCAGATCTCATCAATGGAGAAAAACCTAAAGAACATCGAGGAGGAAAACAAGCTGATCGAGGAGCAAAACGAAGCTTTGTTTGTGGAGTTATCAGGGCTGAGCAAGGCTCTGATCCGCAGCTTGGCCAACATCCGCCTTCCGCACATGGTGAGTTTCACACACACTGGACGCTTGGCCAGCAGGTCCCAAAGTCACTGTGGCAGCCGTTGACATGGTAGATGCTGTCCAATCAAAGTTGTCACAGAGAAAACCATCTGCTGGCGTGGAGCCGCAGCAAATGTTTTCCACACAATAGAAAGATACACTTCCCCTTATAACATTATAAATGCAGAGAAGAGATGTTTCACATCTTGTTTGTTTCGTTATTGACTAATGACTGCTGGATTGGGCACTTACCATTAATGTTGGAGAATAGGGAATTTGTTATATTCGTTTGCAAATGTAGACAAAAAAATGCCAAAAATTGCTACTTTTTAAAGGTTGATCATTAAGTCACACTGAAAACAGTATTAAGATGGCCTGATAGGTCGGCAGGGACAATGGTGAGAAAAGATGTGGGGCGACTCGGTTGTTAAACATGCAAAACATTTCATTTCAGCAGGAGCCAATAACTGAGCAGAATTTTGATGCCTACGTGAGCACGCTGACCGACATGTACACTAATAAGGACTGCTACCAGGACCCTGAGAATAAGGCCCTTTTGGAAACTATCAACCAAGCAGTGAAGGGCATCAAGGTCTGAAGACCGACGTGAACAACAGGAGACCAAGATGAGCAAAGTGAGAGTATGATGTGGGGAAAATGGGCATTCGGGTTATTAGCATGTCGTTCGACTTCATCCCAAGGGCATTGCATCAGAAAGAAGACAAGCACGAAAGAAATCCAGAGATGCTGCTTCTGGTTAATAAGGATAAGCCAAACGGAACCAAATTCTTCTTATTTATGAGCAAATTTATTTATATATTTATTCTTTGAATATATTTATTTTTAGATTTTTTTTTGGTTTGTCCCAGTTTCTTCCTGTCATGGCACACTGAAGAAAAATGACTGGGGATCAAGACGAATGGATATCCCAAGTCCAGTTTCGGTTGACCTTCCAGACAACAGGGAGGATCAAGAATGCACATGAATGTTTAGCACCTCGTATATGCGAATAGGCAGTAGTAAGATAAACTTCCTTGTCATTGGCCCTTTCCATTCTTCATCTATAAATATTTGGGCCTTAAAGTTTTCCTTTTCTGGATTTTCTGGGTTTTCTGTTTGTCAGTTATCAGTTGCCACTTATAAGCCTTTTGCATCTTTGCATCGAGGTGGTTCAGCTAATGGACGATGCTTGTGACAGCACTCTCAAATGTCTGGAGTAGGAGAATACAAGGTGGCAGTGGTGGTGCCTTTGCAGCACGCAGTTCGTTTCCTCTGCAAGACCATGGTCCTTGCATCCAAGGAGATTTCTACTAGCTATGGCTCATACTGTAACGGCTACATGATTTTAGAAAGTCTGGAAGGCAGCAGGCACCGTCTCTCTCCCTTTATATATCATGTAAATAGCTGTCAGTTAGACTAATCATTGGTATTTTTGAGCATAGGATTTGCACTTCATTTCCATGAATAGTTTGTAGAAATACAATTCTTATATAAATTATTTAAATCTTTGAGGGGGTGAAATGTAATTTATTCACACTAATTTATGTTAACTCTGCCTATTTATTTAACCTTGCCTATTTATTAACTTTATGTCACCGTTCATTACACAGTATTTTTAAATAGCTGTGAGGATATAAGTCTTCCTCGTATATGTTTTCAAAGTGGAGGAAGCAGTTTAGAATTTCAACCGTAGCAAATTATTTTATATATCTTATTTATTTTCACAGGTGAGATTTTTAACCTCTTTCTTAAGTGCAAATATTTTATATTTGACAAGGTTTGATATTTTTTGAAGTTTCACGTTTGTTATTGTTTTTTTTTTTGTTGTTGTTGCTTTTCTGTAAAGTATTTCATGCATCAGCAAAAATAATATGATGTATTTATTTATTTAATATTTAACAAATAATGGCAACAATGGAAACAGTGATATTGTCGAATATTTATTTTATTATGTGTTTATGAAGGCAGAGTGTGATATGGATAGTCCTCTCTTGATGTTTAAGTGAGAGAACATTAATTTGTACTCACTCATTCTCAAAAATGTGCAAAATAGTGTTGGATTCCAAGATGTATCCATCATGTACCAGAAAACTGGCAGCTCTTCTCATTGTGCTAAAGTTTGTCAGTATTTACAATCTTTGACCCTATTAGGGGAGTAATGATAAAAAATAAGACAAAGGCTATAAATTTACTGTACTATACTTTACCTCTAAGCAGTCTGTAGCAGTTATATCAGGCTCATACAAACTAGTGTTTATAATGATTTATACCTTGTGTTAAAATTCTTTCTTTTATATTGTACTGTTATGTTAAACCACTGATATTCAAAGTGCATCTCCAGTCACAGAAGTGAAAACTCACAGTTAATTTTTGGAATAAGTCATATGACAGCCTCTTTGAGATAAGCATACAGCCCTGTAGCCTTATTCTTGTTTTATATTTTTGATGCACAAAGTGCCACTGATTAATTTATTTTGTTGATTCTCATTCAGCAATGATGCTACCCTCTTTTCAGTGGCGTAATATAGTAGTGATTTATGAAATGTCATTTTTTTGCCAAGATGGCCATAAATACACTATATTTACCTTCTCTAAAAATACTATATATAAATACATATAGATATATTTTTCCAGTGTAATTGTTGACACTTCGCGTTCTCTTCTTGTAACTTAGCAACACAATTTGTGTAAATACTGTAACTCAGTAAGTGCATCATTTTAAAGTTGTGAATCCTGTTTCAGACCTGGTTGACTGTGGTTTTAGGATATTCTCATTCAAAGTGTTATCTTTTAGATATGAATAGGTTTTCAAAAATGTATGTAAATTAATGGATTTTTTCTAAACTCTTTTGCCATTGCCTACACATATCAGTCTTGTATGCTGTACAAATGAAGCTAGACCATTTTGACAAAATAATTTATAATCATGCTTGGTAAACAAAGATGTGATGTCTTTAAATGTAGGTGCTGTTGTTGGGGCAGTATCACAAAAGTGTCCGTACAGATGCTTAACATGCACAAACTGTTGGTATTGACTATTCTGTTAGAGTCATACACCGTACAAATCAGTTACGAAAGCATTGACAAGAGTTTTTAGAGATGAAATCATACACACTATATGAATAGTACAGATGAAGTTGGCTTGCTGAAGTTGCTAAGGTGGATTAGCTAATACTCTAATAATACTCTAATAATACGCTAATCACCTAATCTAATTTACTGCAGGCTGTATCCCAACAGATATGTAACATTATAAAATGCAATCTGGCAGAATACTTGGGGATACTCTGGCAGCAAATGTGGCATTCTGCCCTGAGGTACGCCAACAACGATGCCATAGTCTTGGCTTTTGTGGACAGCCGTGGGCTGCTGAGAACTAGCACTAAAACAAGTATTTACACAAATGTAAATGTATATTTATTTTTTTCTGTCACAAACTGTAACTTCAAACTGATTGTATATTAGTGTTTTGACTGAAAGTCTGGAGTTCAGTCATAACCCTAACCCTAACCCTAAAACTAATAACAGACAGAATCTTCAGTCTCTCTATTAAGACATACACAGCCTGTTTGCTTTTAAGTTATGTACTGATGAATAACTGATGCTTATTAGAATAAAGTCAGAAACAACAATACCCCTTTTAGACCTCCGAGATAAATCGGGATGGAATCAAGCCCTTTGTGGAAAAAAAATAATATATATGGGTTTATGGCAGAGGATGAGGAGTCTGGCATTTACCGATGTTCATCAATAATAACTTAAAATACTGTTAATACATATATTTATTTTTCTACAGATTATTCACTCTAAACTGATGGTACTTATGCACCATGTCTTAATTTCTTAATTTTCCTGTTTCCCACTCAATTATTAGTATTTTGGCCTAATCCCCATGTCTTGATAATGAATGAATAGGGATGACTGAGATTCTGAATTTCCCCTGTTTCCAGAAAGAAAGAAAAATGTTGGTTTAAAAGAAAGCACTGGTTTTATGTAGCCTCTATCCCTTTAAGTTTCTTTATTCCTTGGTGAATGGGTTTGATGTTATCTTATGAATGGGTTAAAAGATTCCATGTGTTGTTTGCTCTATATGCACGTTAACATTAGGTTCCAGTACCCAGCAATTAAAGTGTCAAATGAAAGAATCTGTACAATTACATGCACCAAAAATACAGGCTGAAGGTCCAAACTGAGTCTTGGGTCAAACCTTGTGCTCCATATAACAAAACCTAGAAACTGGACACAATGGTTTAGAGAAAAACAAGGTACTTAGATGCCTATATTTGAAATATAGACACGCCCATAGTTTCAAATGAAAAAAGTGAATAATAATAATAATAACAATAATAATAATAGTAACTTCTAAGACAGATATAAAACACATGCACAAAGAGGAGAAAGGCATGTTTGGTAGAAACGGACTCTATTAAGCTTGCATAACCAAAATATCCTACTAGGTACTGTAGCTTAAAACTTGTAATTTTATCATTTGTGCCTTTCTCACTCCATTCATTGCAGGAAAGGGTATGTTTACACAAGGGAACTGGCTTCAAATATTGCTCAGGATGTGACAAGTGAATAACAAGACTCCAGCGAAAGGAGTGAAGATGAAAATAATCATACATAGTGAAACATGCCACCAACTGAAACACAAACTGGTGTAGCAAGGTGGCAGATTCCGTATAGCTTTAGGAAGAAAAAACACGCAAAGAAACTGTGATTTGATATGATGATTCAGGTACCAAATTCCATTAACTGGTGAAATATTGTAAGATAAAGATATGAAGGAACAAATGATGACATATAGAAGGATTATGAACAAGGGCAGGGCATTATTTTAAAACAAGTGGAATTCTTTGTATAAATTTGTATTAAATGACAGTGTTGTTCTTGTCGTTGATGTAGCACTAAATTAAAAAAGAAACAGTTAGATACAGTATGACATAATTTACAGTCAAGGTTTGTCCTGCTAGCACATTTTTAAAGATAACTATTTTTACCGTTAATATTTTTTATAGTATTGATGTGGACATTGATTTAAAAAGACGGTACTTCCAAATGACAATAACTTCCAAAATAACACTAACAATAAAAAAACTGTGCTTATTTATTTTTTTAATTTTCTTGTGTAGAAGAGGGGTTGCTTGTAGAAAGCGGGCCAAGCCTTGAGTGTCTGTCTGCTGAGGTTTTTTTGAAGTGAACTCTGTAAATCTGCCTGGATTATAAAGTCTCTAAATTCATGTACCTGTGCAGCTGTTTACATTTGTCAGTGTTATTGAAAAAAAGTGATGTCTGTAATTGTGCGTATGATCCATTTTAATGTTATCTATGGAAAATAATAAATTGTTATTGAAATAATGAGCCAGTGTTATTTTTCAGTCATTTCTTGGAGGCCCAGATGCAAGAGAAAAATAACATATGGCTTTCATCATTAATCATTCTGTTATTAAAGCAGATGCTTTCCATGAGTCTGAAAAAGGACTGCGTGATTTCATATTTATTACCAGTGTAATTCATTTTATGCTTGTAATAAAGCATTTCATAGAATTGTTTGTTCTTTGCAAGAAAATGTACTTGAGGTTTCACTTGCAATTCTCCGACAGCATAAATGAATCATAATAATTCAAAAACTGAAAACCAGCCAGGGAAGAACTACATTTGCATACGTACGTAAATCCCATAATAAGGACAGTACAAACATGACTTCAGTCGTACGAG
>JAAGVU020010039.1:0-31571 GCA_011763525.2 Mormyrus iriodes
AATGCATTCATAATGAATTATAAATAGGGCTATGGATATTTATCAAAAGCCATAACACGTTACAGCCATGTGTATTATGCATTATGAATGATTCATGAAGCTCACATCTATAATGCACTATCAATACCTTTATAATACATTATAATGGTCGGTATAAGCATTAAGGGTGCTTTGTACTGCATTGTGAAGGCATGTATAGTGCCTTATAGATGAGAACTTCAGAAAGTATTCATAATGCATGATAAACATGGCTATAATGTGTTATGGCTTTTCATAAATATTTATAGCCACGTTTATAATTCTTTATGAATGCATTATAATACATTATGAATGTGTTTATAAATTAATAAAAACATGGCCTTAAGTGTTACCAAAAATCGTTTATGGCTCGGTCTGAGATGGTATCAATAGCTTAGTACTCAAATTCTTTTGGTCAGTGCAATATGTAATCGGTCACACAGACAATACTCTAGCAAAAGGGCGATGCTGAGTTTCACTGATCAACGCAAGTTCGTCAGAAACGGACGGACAAGATTTTTTAACGTTATGACATGACAACTATACACACCAATCTAACGATCATGTACATTCATTATTCCCCGCCATAGACACACAGACTGTGCCACAAGCCCGGCGTCAGCCTCTTCCCAAGCGGCCGATGCTAGCCAATTGGTGACAGAATTACTGTCAGCGCCGCGCTGACAAAAGTCAGTCAGTTTTCTCTCATCAATCAAACAAGTGAAATAGTTGCGAGCGATAATGTTACCATAAGTGAGTTGTTATGTAAACACCTGGCGATATAACTGTAAATTTATCCTGGAGTTTTACATTTATTCCAAAGAAGGTATCTCATATTTGATAAATGAACACTAAATTTAAATAATCCGCCAGGAGCCGATTTGGACTTGTCTTCAAAGGAATTTGCCTAAAATAAGTTTTCAGAGACTGGGCGTCTGTTGTATTATTGCCAGACAGGGCAGCATGATTCGTCACTCCAGAGAACATGTCTCCACTGCAGTGGTGGTGTGCTTTACACCACTGCATCTCACACTTTGCATTGCACTTGGTGATGTAAGGCTTGGATGCAGCTGCTCAGCCATGGAAACCCATTCCATGAAGCTCTCTATGCACTGTTCTTCAGCTATTCTGAAGGCCACACAAAGTTTGGAGGTCTATAGCTATTGACTCTGCAGAAAGTTGGCGACTTCTGCACACTGTGCTTCAGCATGCGTTGTCCCCACTCTGTGATTTTACGTGGCCTACCACTTCGTGGCTGAGCTGCTGCTGTTCCCAATTGCTTCCACTTTGTTATAATACCACTAACAGTTGACCGTGGAATATTTAGTAGCATGGAAATTTCACAAATGGACTTATTGCACAGGTGGCATCCTATCACGGTACCATGCTTGAATTCACTGAGCTCCTGAGAGCGACCCATTCTTTCACAAATGTTTGTAGAAGCAGTCTGCATACCTATGTGCTTGATTTTATATACCTGTGGCCATGGAAGTGAGTGGAACACCTGAATTCAATGATTTGGAGGGGTTTCCCAATAGTTTTGGCAATATAATGTATTTACCTAAAAAAAGTTTTCAGAGACTGGGCGTCTGTTGTATTGTGTGTTAAATTAGGGCTGCACCCAAAATCTGCAGGGTGGTAGATCTCCAGGAGCATGGTTGGTGGTCACTCATTTAAATGGTGCTGTGCCATCACCCAATATCAAAAACCCTGGCTTCTGTCTCATGTGAGGTGCGCAATGTGAGTCTTTAGCGTGGAAATACTGATACTTGGTAGCGCTCCAGGATGTCTTGAGTCTGAGTCTGATATGAAAAAACAATATCAAGCCAAGTCGAGTCCCAGTATGCTGGTTGACTTCTGCTGGACCCTTAAGAGGGACGTTCCTGAAGCCCAGTACAGCAGAAAATGATACACAGTTACCTTTAAGATGAGTCACATCCACTATGCACATATACTGTAAATATACATATAGAGTAAGGTTTAACTGTGTGTCACTCAAAATTCTTGCATGATGGGTAAATTCTGATTAGATAGAATTCAGTACAAACAATACTGTACGATTCACCTAATTTGATTTGTGTAACAAAAAGAAAGTAAAAATTTCACCAGTGTTTATCCTAATTACGAGAATAGACTGGAGAGCAGTACCACGTGCTGCCACCTGAAACAAACTGCTCTTAAAGGGCTTCCCGGAAGATTCCCCTGCACCACTGCTTCGTTGGCGCCACCTGCTGGCTCACATGTGCTGTGACAGGAACAATGCATAGTTGTCATCTCACACATAGCCTGGGCCACACAGTGAATGCAATAACAAGAAGAATTCAGCTTCTTCTTTCTCCTGGTATCGTGCTCCTTTCTTTTCTAATAAGAAAGTCCTTTGATACAAAGAGCAACTAATAGCCTTTGTCAACTCAGATATTGGCCCTGCCTCCAGGCAGACCACCCCACCAATCTGATACAGCCACATGCAGCAAAGCAGTACAGAAAAAACAGGAACAAAAAAACGCCTGTCTAACACTGGAGATTGTAAATGTGAGTGCTGTTAAAACCATTCAGAACACAAACAGTTGTCCGTTGAAGGGCCTTTTAGTTCAGTGATGCTCAGTAGATCAGGCTATGGTCACACCACCTCTATGGTCTGCAGGACCTTTGTAACCTTGGGGTAGCTGTGGGTAGAAAGAGAGAAACAGTGGTTGAACACTGATTATATCATAACACAGGCAAACAAGTTGACATAATGTGCAGTGCAAAATTACGCTAAAACAGTCAAGCACTTCCTTGGAATATGTACGTGGCATACCAATGTGTTGGGGGGTTCGAATGATGGTGTGTATAAGGAAGTAAATCTGAAGAAATGCCATCTAGTGGCTGACACTGACATGACCACACCAAATAATACAGTAATCACATGAATTGCATTGCTGTATTTTTTCAGGTATGCCATTATAAACGTTCTTTATAATTATTAACATTAGATGCTCCTTCAACTACGCTTTTGATGCAAAGAATAATTATTTGCCTGCATGTTGGTTGTAAGGACAGATCCTGTTCGCTCTCTGCAGTCACGGCCCCTCACCCAGGTGCGATCGACGGGACACTCTCAGAAAAAAATACAAATTTGTACCTTTGCAAGTACAGTTCTTGTTACTGGGGCTGTACCCCTAAGGGTCTGCAATTGTACCTTAACTGTAGGTAAATGTTCCTTTTAAGGTACAGATATTGACTCTGAAGAACATTTTCGTACCATTGGAGTTACGTTAATGTAGTTTGTACCTTAGGGTACAAAACTGTACCAGGGCTGTACCCTTTTTTCTTACAGTGAATATTGACAGCTGCAGTATATTCCGTTCCGGTCATTGCGTTACCAGTAGAACCAGTTCTAGTGTCTGCGAGGAAGTGAAACCACGTCTAATTACCGAGCGTGCCATTTCCCCGATTTCTCCTGCCTGCCGGACTTGCATTTCGTGTGTATTTGTGCGAGTGTGTACCCAGATTTCCCTATTGGTTTATGTGTATTGATTTTCCCGTGTCTGCACGAGCGAGTGCCCGTCTTTCCCTTCACTCCCTAGGACAGACGTCCCAGGATATCGACCCCAGCAGCCGTTTCTGAGTCTGAATGTCGTAGTGTGCCTGGTCTGAAACGTGACATTGGTAGGTCTGGCTAAGCTCAGCCTAGACGCACTTATGCCTAGTTGACTCCGTTACAGCACGTACATGTGTGATGTGCTATTTATCTCACTTCTAAGTCGCTTTGGACAAAATCGTCTGCTAAATAAAAATAAATGTAAATTTAAAAACTGCTCAACTTTTGTTTAGGAATATTCTGTACGTTAACAACACATTTAATAGGTCGCTTGTAAGAAGGCTGACCCAAGTCGTGTATTTTATTTTCTATCAGTAAATTAATTGTTTTGCTGTGTCGTTTCAGCAGAAAGGGTGCCCTCTACTTGCGGACAACTGAATATCTTTATTTGAAGTGCTGCTCTGTTTTTAAACGGGAAGTTCATGAGCTCATGCTCATTATACTTTTTTATTTTTTATAGTTTAAGCATTTATTCCGTGTAACTACTTTAATGTTTAAAATAATGGACTTTTCACTTGGATCATGTAAACATTTGAGCCGTTTCCGTAGACAGTTTCCTCAAAATCATAAAGCCTACGCACAATTCCAGTGAACTACAAACTATGCAATACTGTCAATGTGCAAGACCGCAGCCCTGAAACAGGCGCATGATCCACAATAACATTGCTGGGCGTAAGCCATGGGTTATGTTCACAGCCTTGTCATGTTTAAACATGCCTGAAAAATACAAAAATTCTGGTATATTGCTTTTACGCAATTATCAAGCAGCAGAAACAGAGCGCAATAGGTTACATTTACCAGTAGACTTCTCCAGGTTTAAGCACATACTTTCTACGTTTCTCGTACGTTTCTCCCATATTAGGCTAAAACTAAGTTGAGTGCTCTAGTTTATAAAATAATACAACGTTTTAAAACAGCATTTCAACATATTAAATATCTCGTTAAAACCGCAAAATGCATCGCATGCGATATGAGTATATACATTTTTTTTTATCAGAATCGATTAGGTTCTTTGTGAATAAGCCCGATAAACCTATTAAAACATACAAGTATATTTTTAGGATTGGTTTACTTATCTCTTCACCGTATCAACTTCCCTTTCGAAACACGTCAACACACGCTTTCAAGATTATTATCTAAAGTATGAGAAAAAACTAATGTGTAAAACGTTTTCCAAAATCTTTTGTCGGATCTTTTAAAATAGCTTTAAGCAGATCGTGTATTTTTGACGATAAAAAGTTAGAGACCACGCCTGAGAAGGCAGGGAGGAGTAAAGAGCTGTTACTGGCAGTTCCGATCCAGTCTTATGTGCAAAGCAACTGAGCCACTAATACACGGCACCCCGGGACCCGAGCGAAATGTCTGGTGTGGCATCTAAGCTAGCCAAGCAGAGGGCACTGGCCGCAGGGTTCGGTACAAATGCCAACGCCATCAAGTATCTGAACCAGGACTTCGAGCAGCTCCGGAGTCAGTGCCTGGCCCGAGGTGAACTCTTTTCGGATCCCTCCTTCCCAGCTGTTCCTGAGTCCTTAGGTTTTAAAGAACTTGGACCCAATTCGAGTAAGACTAGAGGGGTCCAATGGAAACGGCCGCGGGTAAGCATTCCTTTTACTTTTACATAAGCCTAATTTTTATTTTACATAATTCTACTGCCTAGAAATGTAAAGCTACATACTGACCGCATCCTGCTGATGTAACATTAACAAACCTATTACGTATCTCATCGGGAGGAAAAAAAACAATCAAAGTAACTGTAACTGTAACTTTTTGAAACATATTGGAAGTAACAGGAGTCCGATGCTTTGCTTTGTGCATCTGCAGAAGAAACACTAATGTCAGTATTTGGTACGGTGATTTACGGCATAATTTTAGTGTGATTTAAAATTTAGGCTAAGCGAACTTATTCGCTGTGATGGAGTCATACAGTTTTACTAATTACTTTTACATAATTTCAGTTTATTATTTATATATAAAAGCCTTAATATAATAATCATTTTACATTATTTGGCCTGAAGTTAAACAACTCGAAATGATTCAGCTAAAGTCGAAGTTGGGAAACGAGTTAGGTAACTTTGTGGCTTACTTTTATTTGTTGAAGGAAAAAAAAACATTGACAATACCCACCATTTGAAATCATGTCCAGCCATTTTCCAAACTCAAATGAACTGTAGCAGAGACTCTTTCCGTTCAGCGCTGTGTATCTCAGACATGTAGTATATTATGATAAACCAGATACCTGCAAATTAACCCTTAAGATCTTAGTCGTTACGTTACAGAAACAGTTACTGTAAATTGTTTATTCCATTATAAAAATGTGTTGTGCACTTGTGCTAACCAGCCCCAACGCAGGATTGGTTGGCACCACATTAATATTCTATGAATTTGTAAGAATCTAGCATCATGCAAAAAATAATCAGAACTAAAGTAAAAATGTCAGTGAAATAGTGCTTCTGAATGTGTAAAACACTCAAAACATCTATTAAATTAAAACATTGTATATTATAGACTAATAAGAACAGTAATAAAACAATAAAATATTGGCCACTGAGCATTTGAATGAATGTAGTTAATGTGGACACATCTTATTGGCCTAATTTTGGATTTTTGCGAAAGCTCCCTCCCCGCTGCTCGGTTTGAAATTATTGGTGTATCAACCAACCCCTATGGCCAACTAACCCTGTCTACCATATGCATGGCTGAATTATTACAGTATTTGCTTGAAATTCAAAGGAGGGAAATAATAAGGCATGCAAACGACTCGTCATGCAAATATTATGATGTGGGTGTATGTCTTGTCAATTGATATCTCCAGGAGCTGTGTTCGCGCCCGCGTTTTATTGTCGGAGGAGCCACCAGAACCGATATCTGCCAGGGAGCTCTGGGTAAGACAGCTTCGCTCTCCTCGGAGATTCTGTGATTTAAATGGAGACCAACACGGAGGATTATTTCGCTATTAATAAACGCGTTCAGTACGCTCTGAAGCGAAGCATTAATTCATGTGTCCGCAGTACAAATGTTTTTTTTTTTACTTTAACAATCATCTGACTCCAGATGCCCTTACCAGTGATCAAAATCTTATCAAAAGAGAAATCAGCAAGATGGTTATTATAAATATAACCACCTGCATGAAATGGGTAAATGGTTCCTTATCTCAGTAGCGCATTTATTGCTCTTACATTGCTTGTCATCGTGTTTCTAAATTTTTCACATGTAAAACGAGATGACTAAAGCACAGCACATATATCTAGATTTGTGAACAGATTATGAATTGATTAACCCCCCAAAACATAACTTTTTGGGTTAAAACTAGTAAATTTTACATATCCATCAGCTATACAATGGAAATTAAGTAGTTTGGTCCTTGCTCTAAGGCTGCTGTGGAGGCGTGTTTTTTTAAACCCACCCCTCCACCCCCTTTATACACAGAGAGTAGTAGTTAAACACTCTGTGCTTAAGAGGACAGGTACCCCCACCCGATCCTGCAGCTGTCCATAAACTACAAGCCACATTTCTTGGCTTGTAATCACAGCCCTGCATGACGCCAATGAAATGAATGAATGTTACATTTATATAGCGCTTTTCAAGACACCCAAAGCGCTTTTTACAGAGCCAATGGGAAGCCACTTCAACCACCACCATGCAACGTGAAATGTCATGCAACTAGATAGACCTGGTCATAGCAGAACATTTTGTGCATCACGAATTGGTCTCCGTTGTAAGAAAGTATCTCAGAGATGAGATAATAGCTCGCCTTTCTCAGGGAGTCCAGTAAATCCTCTTGTTTTACTTTTAAAATAGGGAGTTGCCAAAGTCACGTGTTATCTCACGCATCTGTTACTCTTTATAATTTACAAGTAAACAGGAAACAGTAAAACCAGCTTAGAATCCCCTGCATGCTATATGTACAAAGCAGCATATGACGCATAATTCATTTTTATTACATCTTTGGTTAAGCTTGGCAGTGCAGCGTAAATTTACAGGGAAGGATCTATTTGGATAAGAAGGTAGCACCCCCCACTCCCAGTGGTGCGTTACGTCATTGAGGATACTGTAAAATGCGGTTAAAATGGAGGAGGAACAATACTGACAGAATACAGTGTAACAGTCCAGAGTCACGCAATATTTAGTCAATGTGTCAATATGAAGTGGCTGGTTGTGATAATTACACAAATATCTTTTGCAAGTCCCTGGTTAATTATGGGTGTTATGATGACTTAGTGAGTAACTCTGTTGCCTCAGCTCCGAGTTTGCGATCCAGTCCAAAGATGTGCATTTAAGGAAACTGGCGTCTCTAAACTGCCTAGCCAACAGAGTATAAGTGTGTGTGCACAAAGGCTATTCGGAACAAAACGAAAATAGGGAAAAAAATAATAAAACAGAAAAGTAAACATTTTGTTCGGCTCAGAATCCAAACAGAATGTACAATCTCCTCGTGTATGACTAATTGTTATTATTAGTGTAAGTAAAGCCTTCTGTGGAGTTTGAAGATGTTGAACTTTTGTGCCCAAATTTAGTGCGAAACGCACAGAGCCGAAGAGACCTCCGCAGTTTATAGCGTCACTTTGAATAAAAGCGTCTGCTCGCCAACAAAATAACACTTATGCTAATACTACTGGTACTAATATTGCTAATAAAACCCAGCAGAAGATTTGCCTTCCAGTGTAACCAGAAAAAACATTGACAACATACAGTGTAGCGGTCCAGATTCATGCAATGTTCAGGTGAAGTTTTGTTTTCTACGCATCAAACTTTTTTTCTTTTCGCACGATCCAGGTGACTGCTGGCTTCTGGCTGCCATAGCCTCCCTGACGCTCGACGAAGATGTAATAGCCAGAGTTGTCCCCAGCGGACAGGACTTTGACAGCAGCTATGCTGGAATTTTTCACTTTCAGGTAGCACAGGACAGACTTACAAATGCGTCACATTTGCCCCGCATTCATATGCTGCTCTAATGTGCTGTTTGTTAGTTGTCTTCTTACATGTTCTAGCATGCTCTTTTAATTGCTTTACACTGCATGGCATGCAGACCCAGTTGATAGAAATATTATCAGCCGCGGTAAGTTGGGAATAGTTTACTCTAAACAAATGTAACAGGAAGCTAGCTTTTATATTGCTGTAGTAAATAGATGCGCAAAGTTAAGGGGGCATTTAAATATGATTGCCCTATTCAATAATATATACAAAGAATAAACAGATGTCCAGTTGTGAATTATTTATCCCTAACCGGTACTAAAAACCTAGCATCGTAGTTATGAAAAGCAGAATGTCACATTTATTGTGATTTGAAAAGCAGCAATTTCCTTAAAATTGAAGTTGTTTCCTGGTAAAAGGGTGGGAGGAAACATGTCGTTTGAGATGTTAGCCTGAAATAGAGAGTAAAGAAGTCTGTCAGGCCAGATAACGGGACGGTTTGGCAGACGTTTAGCTCAATTTTTGTAACATTTGCTTGCCTGGAGGGTTTTTCAAAAGCGTGATGAAACATTATATCCCAGTGCTTCTGTCAAACTCTTTGTGTTCCCATATCATTAACTCATAATAATGAACTCTTTCATAAGTGCTGTGAGCCTAACCTCTTTTAAATATTAAAAATTATACATTATTATAAAACATTTATTTATATTTCAGTAAATATGTGCTAGTCTATTCCAAATTTTACTGAACATATAATAAAATATATTTAAATTGCTTATTACAATTGCATAATTACCAGTAATACAAGTTAATAGCATAGTTTACCCACAACAATAAAGTAGCGATGCAGGATTAATGACAACCATATCTCTGGGAATCATAGTTCCCTCCATTGTATTGGCACAGTTCTGGCAGTTCGGCGAGTGGGTGGACGTGGTGATCGATGACCGGCTGCCCACCAGAAACGGGGAACTGCTGTTCGTCCACTCGGCTGAGGGATCTGAATTCTGGAGTGCCCTGCTGGAGAAGGCCTATGCCAAGTGGGTAGACCTCAAATGGCCCTATTATACAAAAACACAGAATGATTCTTTTATACGCCAACATACAGCCGAATACCATTTCAGCGTTACCTGCAGCTCGTTTCTTACAAAAATTCCATGCAGAAACCAGAATTTGCAATTCATTGATTAATAAGAAAATTACTACAATATTAAACACATACATGCCAAGTATAATGACTATTCGGTGCTGCCTAAGATTAGAGAATAACTAAAAATAGGAAAAAAGAAAAAAAAAAACAGAAAAGTAAACTTTGCACTCTGCTCATAATCTAAACAAGTATTTGTCACATCTTCCTGTCTTTGACAGGGTGTTATTATTAGTGTAAAGTTTAGTGCTAAACATGCTGACTTGAGAGACCTCAGCATGTTAGAGCATCACGTATGAAAGCATGTGCTCGCTAACAAAATAGCACTTACGCTAAAACTACTGCTGCTAATGTTGCTAATAAACCCCAATCAGTAATTTGCCTTCCAGTGTAACCAATAACAACACTGACAGCATGCAGTGTACTGGCGAAGAAGCCTGTTCTGGTTTCTGCTTATTGCTAATACTGCTAATAACTCCCTAGTATGTCGTGACTGTGTCAAGAAGTTACATAACCTTAAAAAGGGAGAGTGCTGCATGCCAGTTACAAGCTATCATGATTAATTAATCATTTATTTAGTTTGGAGCCAGATAATTAAAGAAAGTTGTTGCTTATGTGCTCTCGTTTCACAAAAACGATCCTAATCGCTGGCGATGGTCAGCCAGTAGCTGCGATGCAATACAAGGTCTGCTTAACTGTGTCCCGCCTGCTGCTTGGCCAGGGTGAATGGGTGCTACGAGGCCCTGTCTGGGGGATCCACCACAGAGGGCTTTGAGGACTTCACTGGCGGGATTGCGGAATGTTTTGAGCTGAGAAAAGCCCCACCCAACATGTTCCAGATTATCAAGAAAGCTCTGGATGCAGGAGCCCTGTTGGGTTGTTCCATCGACGTACGTGAGCAGCACTGGCCTTCAGTTGGACCTTTTGGAATCACCCATTTAAGCCTTGAAATGCCCTTAATTTCCTTATATTAATTTGTTAACTTACTTAAGCACTGACTTACCGTGAAAATAAATACTTCAATGCAGCAATTAATAGCTCAGTATATCACACTGTACAATCCCGATGGACTAGAATTGAGCACCATTGTCATGATCTGCCTACTCTAGAAGAGTACTATTCTTACATAATTCATTATTATAAATGAGCTGGTTTACTGCACTGGGATGGTTAGAAAATGAGAACTGTATGGGAATGCTGGTGGTTCCTCAGATAACTAATCTGCCTCTGTGTCCGCTTGGTTGTGCTCCTCCAGATCACCAGTGCCTCTGATTCTGAGGCCATTACCCTTCAAAAGCTGGTGAAGGGCCACGCCTATTCTGTTACAGGTGCATCGGAGGTATGGTTCGTAACTGACATTTACAGTCACGCCTTCATTTATTCTTCTGAGGCTTAGCAAATGCAAACGAGCTTAGAGTCGCTGAGAGATGTGCGGTATGGATTGTCGCCCCGAGTTTAGGTCGATTACCGGGGAGGCAAAGAGAAGCTAGTGCGGATCCGGAACCCGTGGGGTCAAGTGGAGTGGACAGGAGCTTGGAGTGACAAGTAGGTTTGTGGGAATGAGCAGCGTAAATCTACTCACTGCTGAGTTTTTGGTCGGCAAACCAAAGCTCCTTGGACATTCCTCCACTGAGTGAGACGTGGCACTCCAGGCATTTCTCTGGTGCGGTTCCTTGATGGTGGAATGAGCTACTGAATCACATCTGGTCATCAGACTCCCTCTCCATCTTCCAGAAACCAATCTGTTCCAGGACTTCCTCTATTAACCTAATGCCTCTCTATGTACCCTGAATGTTCTTAATGTCGCGTTTCTGCTCATTGAATAGTCTTATTAGGTTCTTGCTTTGTTAGAAGATGTTGTGTAGCTCCTGCTCCAATACTGCTTACACTTGTAACGGGGTATCCATTGTAAGCTCACATTAGCCTCACTTATGTCTAGTCAACTCCTTGACAGCACATATGTTTGTAATGTGCTAGTTGCCTCACTTGTATGTTGCTTTGGACATCTGCTAAATGAAAGTACATGTAAATCTAAACGTTTCAGTATTATCATGGTCAGTTGAATGTCAAGGGAGAAGCCTGAATTGCAAATGTTATTTAGCTAATAAACATGTCTTTGAATATGGTTAGTGAACCACAGGGTAACATTTTGTGTGACTTCCCTATGGCCAGTTCTCCAGAGTGGAACTATGTCACCAGCACAGAGGTGCAGAACGTGAAAGCAGATGATGGCGAATTCTGGTAAGACTGGATAGTGTACAACTAAGTAATTAAACATCATACAGCAGAGCCTGGTGACCCTGATCACTCTGTGTGCTTCTGTCTCTGTCAGGATGTCATTTTCAGACTTCATCAGGCATTATTCTCGGTTGGAGATATGCACTCTGACCCCAGACGCAGTGACCAGCAATCGTTTTACGACCTGGAGTGTATGCAACCACGATGGCAACTGGAGGCGAGGTTCCACGGCGGGGGGCTGCAGGAACAACCCCAGTAAGAGCGGACGGGTTATTGCCTGCAACCTCGTCAGACACAGTGACCAATTACCCAGTACCACCACTCTTGAACTACATTACCCAGTACCACCACTCTTGAACTACATTACCCAGTACCACCATCACCATGTGTTACACACATTTTCAAACTCTTGTGAAAGAGCTAAAATTTTTAAGTGCACATCTCCGCAAAAATTGTGAGGTTGAAAAAGAAATTAGTAGCCTGAATTCAGACAATGAGTGAAATCCTGGCGATATGAGATGTAGGTCGATAAACAACTAGTCATATGCTGATTTTGAGGTGTTTCATTTGTTCATTAGTATAACCATACTTGTGTATTTCAGTTTTGTTTGGTTGTTATATTCTGGTTCTTTGCACCTAGGTGATATTACTATTTTAGTAAAAAGCCGAAAGATGTCTGGCTTAAGAGAACGTTTTTGTAATCTTATTCTAGGCAGGATAGTGAATGAGGATATCAGGAAATATTAATTGAAGCTACAACAAGTTCCCTCACAAGGGGGCATGTAGATCAGCCACTAATTATTTGCAATCCCCACCCGAAGGAATTATGCAAGGAATGCTGCTTCTCGTGTTGGTGTACTGTGTACAGGGCTGGAAATTAAGCACGCCCTCCAAAATAAAGTACAAAGCATCGAACACTAGCTGCCTACCAACACTCGTGTTTTTCAAGGCCCACCATCCCGTTTTTTTTGTTTCTTCCGGGAAACTCCTTTCATTTGCACGGCCCTCAAACTTTCCTATGAATAATCGCTATACATGGATCCGTACGTTTTTTTATGTTTGTCTGACGTTAACCAGGTTGCCAGATCATCTGTGAATTGCAGTCTAGACACACAACCCAGGCATCACATACAGTTTCAAACCATCTGTCACCGCAACCTGGCAACCTACAGCCTGCACTGACTGGCAGGCCAGTTGACTGCTGAATGAATTAGTTGGCTAACTTTATGCCATAACATACAATGAAATGAAAATATAAATAAATATGGTTATAGATTCATTTACTCACTCATTCTTATTTATTTGCTTGCTTCCTTACTTATGCACCACCCCGTCCCCCCTGCTGAAAATAACGTCCATATTTCGAAACCAAAATGTGGGTGTGGATGCACTAACCCACTAGCTAGTAAAAAAAATTGCATGTCAGACTATTTTTTATTGAACTAGCGCAGTGTGCTAGCAGCAAAAAACTTTATGTTCTACTCCTGGCTGTGTTTTTCACTTCAAAAGATGAGATACGATCTTTCATATGAGTTCTCCATGGTCTTCATGGCTGGAGGCACATTGCTTCCTTGAAATAAAACATTTTTGTGCCTGTATATGCAGATCTGTCCTGTGCTTCGCTTCGCTGATTCACCAACTGATTTGCCAGGAAAACACATTGCTGATTCACCCGGAGTACATAGCTTTTTTTGGTATGTTAATTGGGCTTGTCCTCCCCCGCAGACACCTTCTGGACAAACCCACAGTATGTGATCAAGCTGGAAGAGGTTGATGACGACTCCAGTGTCCACGAGGCCGGCTGCAGCCTCGTGGTGGGCCTGATCCAGAAGAACCGGCGCCGCCTGAGAAAGTCGGGGGAGGACATGCACACCATTGGCTTTGCCATCTATGAGGTGAGGATACCGATGGGGGGAGTGAAGAACCCTGTGCTCCTGTCTGTGTGTGGAGGTCGGTGGGGGGGGAGGGGGCAACACTTCCTGTGAGGTCCTTAGTTATTCTCAAGTCCTGCTGGATGTTTTGTACATAAACTTGAACTATGAGTATTGAAACTGAGTAAACTTCACAAAGATTTAAAAAGCCGTATCAGCCAAGTGTTTTAGAAGCATATTTCCTGAGGCTAATAGGAATTAAAAGCAATTATACCTATTTTATGTTTTTGGATGTCATGGAGTGACATGTCCAAGGTATAAGATTGATTTGTACAGCAGTTCTGTGAGTGTTTGGAGATCAAACGTTTTCCCTGTGTGAAGTTGGTTCCCTGTGATAGTCTTTATGTTGGGTATAACCCAACATTATATGAGCAGTTATGGAAAATGCATGGATACCATCACTTGCCTTGGTGATCCTGTTACTGTGGTATCATGTGTACTTTCTCTTTTTCTTTTTTTTAAATCTATTTCAGGTTCCACCACAGGTGAGAGTCCCCTGTCTAAGAGAGAGCCAACTGAAGATCATCATGGTCCATGAGCCAGCTAGATTATGAGGGACTTACATTATTTACTCCTTCTACAACCTCTTCTTCAGCATCTTCTTCAGCATCTTCTCTGACATATTTTTATGTACTGACACAGTCATGCTCTTTTGCTCATAATAATTATTCTTTATTGAAAATTGATAGTCCCCTTCATTTACTCCCAATAATGAATGTAGCTTGTGTATGACTGTCATGGGACTTTCTTAAAGAATATCCTTAGAAGCTGTATATCTGAAGTATATGTTATGATAACAAAGTAATTGAATGCTAGCTGAATAAATAATCATTATTTGGTTCCTTATGAAGGCTCAAATTCATTTGGGTTGGTCATTTGAGATGAACAGTTTATAAGGCATGTTAATTATGGTTTAATATCTTTTTCAACAGAAAGTATTGCACAAACATTTGTGTTGGATGTGAACAATATTTGAGTTATGATGTAAGAATAATACTGCAGGCGAGTTCAAGACAGTGAAAGACTTGAATCATTTATTTAGCATGTTGATTTTTTTTTTCATGTTCCTGAAAGAGAGGCTTGCGTTTTCATTTACTAGCTGTCATTTGTTGTTTGGTTGGAGATAAAATGCTGTTAATTAAGGTCATCTTATTCTTGTCACTGTTAAGTGTGAGACATCCCTTTGCTCTCTTTTCAGTTCCAAGGCGAAAGGGAAGTCCATCTGGACAGGAACTTCTTCCTGACCCATGCGCAGAAGGCACGCTCCGAGACCTTCGTCAACCTGCGGGAGGTCACCACACGCTTCCATCTGCCACCCGGGGAGTACCTCGTCGTGCCCTCCACCTTCGAGCCCCACCTGAACGGGGACTTCTGCCTGCGCGTCTTCTCCGAGAAGCAGCACGAAACTCAGTAATGTTACTCGCAGCAATGCATCTCATGGTCTTTTAAGTCAGAAGGAAAAAATGTTTTTTTTTGATGCAGATAAGGCTTCAAAAGAAGGTGTGGAAGTTGATGAGATTTTTCCTGTGATTTTTTTTGTTTACATTTTTAGGTTAAAGTGTTTTTTTATGTTGTGTTTTAAATACACTATATGGACAAATCATTGGGACACCTGGCCATCACACCTACAGCAACCTTTATGACATCCCATTCTAAATCCATAGGATCTAGATATGGAGTTTATGGAGTTTGTCCCCCCTTTGCAACTATAACAGCTGCCACTCTTCTGGGAAGGCTTTCCACAACATTTTGGAAAGTGTCTGTGAGAATTTTTGCCCATTCATCCAGAAGAGCATTTCTGAGGTCAGGCACCGAAGTTGGATCTGAAGGCCTAGTTCACAATCTGCATTCTAATTCATCCCAAAAGTGTTCGATGGGGCTGACGTCAGGGCTCTGTGCAGGCCAGTCAAGTTCTTCCACACCAAACCATGTCTTTATATACCTTGCTTTTTACACTGGAGAACAGTCATGCTGAAACAGAAACGGGCCTTCCCCAAACTGAAAAGCACTGTAAAGTTGGAAGTAGAGCTGGGTGATATGACAAAAAAAAATCACGATGATTTTAGCTGTATTGATCCATATCGATAATTATCGATATTATAGTTTTACAATGCTGCTCCAGTTTCCAAAGAGTATGTATCCTAATATAAACTGAATGAACAAGTTAAAATAAACAAACAGTATTATTAACAAATAAGATTTATTTTTAACAAATGGCACAAACTATATAAATACAAAATTCCCTTAAATTATAAAAGGTTATTTATTATCAAGTACTCAAAATAACATGTACCACAGCTAAAGTGAACAAAACAACATAACACAGTATCTATAATAATAGGGTTCTTTTTGGCCATCAGCGTGCTCGACTGGATGGTATTTTTGGAGGTGGTGAAACAGATTTGTCGTATTACCAGACTTTGTTGGAATCTGTTGGCGGCATATTTTGCAAACTGGCTATATCTGTGTTTTGTCCGTTCGGAGATAGCCGAAGCACTTCCATACTTTGGATGACGTATATCCTTTATTCGGTATTATCTCCTCCTGTGCAATTAACACATTCTCCTCCTTCACTTCGCTTAGCGGTGCATCCGCGCTCCCCGGCATCTTTTTTTCCAAACACACGACCACGTTGCTGTTGTTTACAACATTGCCTTTTTAATGGGGACGGGTCAATTTGCAAGGTTGTCGGTGATTGGCTTTTGCGCTGGCGTTCAGCCAAGCCTACGTGTTGCGCGATAGGCCACGGCGCTGTCGGTCTCAGCACACAGTCTTAAACGGAGCAAACAGGTTTGATCGAATTTTATAGCCTACGTTTATCATCGTTATTGTCCTCCTTTTTTATCGATGAAGAGTCGAGATCGTTTTATTGCCTAGCAATAGTTGGAAGCATAGAATTGTTCAAAATGTCTTGGCATGCATATCAAGACATGTTGGACATCACCTTTGGGATTGTGAGCCAGGCCTTTACATCCAACATCAGTGCCTGACCTCACAAATGCTCTGCTGGATGAATGAGCATAAATTCCCACAGACACTCCAAAATCTTGTGGAAAGCCTTCTCAGAAGAGTGGCAGCTGTTATAGCTGCAAAGGGAGGGGCCAACTCTGTACTGATGCCTATGGATTTAGAATGAGATGTCATAAAGGTTCCTGTAGGTGTAAAAGTCAGGTTTCGCAATACTTTTGTCCGTATAGTGTTGATGTCAATTTTGCATTCCTTAAGTTTACAATATTTAAACATTGATGTTTTCATTTATTGCACAGACGCAATGATGACCCCATTGATGCAGTCTTGGATAATGTGAGCTGCCTTTTTGCCCTTTCGATTCCAGAATACACATGGGCTTTCATGGCTGTGTTAACAATGCTGATTTTTATCACCAGGTCAAAGTATCTGACTCTGAGGTCGATTCAGGATTTAGGAGCCTGTTCATGAAACTCGCAGGAAGTGTAAGTGTCACATGACATATTACACTGCAGTTGAAAGGCTAGACCACCTGGCTGTTTGGTTATCTTGCCTGTCAAACTTGACTGTCTGTGAAGCTGTGCAGAATTTTTTTTATAGTCAAGTATGAAGCTCTCATGTGCTAACCAGCATAATAACAAGACAATAGCTAACATGACATGACAGCTTTTGTGATGTGAAACCTGCTGGTTCTGGGTGCAGGAGATGTCTTGATATTGTATCCACACTATCAGAGCCGTTACATGACTAAACATTCCAAAAGAATCCAAATATTTCCCAATATTCTTAAATTTATCAGAATTTTGAAATCACTTCACAAGTCTAATTCCATCATGGACTCTGCACTTATTTGGCATTAGTAAAATAGAACTTTAAAGATGATTAAAGGCCTTACAGACAAGTTTTCTTTTGAGATGAGCCTCGATGGTTCTGTGAGTCAAATTTATAAATATCTAGCCGATAACTGAAGAAATGTTAGATGGTAATTAGTGTTAATCTTGTTTAGCTGCTTTACATTAGCTATGTCAGCCAAAGTTTATCTAAGAGCAACTATTTAAGAGCTTCACATGTGGAAAAAAATTGTTTATTAATCTGGAAATTTTTGGTGTGGTATTTTCTACTTTTACAGGACATGTTAATTTCCGCCCCAGAGCTACAATCTATTTTGAACAAGATAACTGCAAAACGTGAGTGACATTGTTTTTCCCTCACAGTGTATTTGAATGAAGTGTGATGCAGCAGTTTGTTAATTAATGTCCCATTTGAACATTAAGGCACTGACATCAAACTAGACGCAGGAGGCTTCAGTCTGGACTCCTGCAGAGTCATGGTCAATCTCATGGATGTATCCTTCATGTGCATCATTATGTCATGTCACAAGCCTGATGCCAAAGCTGCAAATTTGCATTAGTGGCATTTCATATGTCCTTGTTAGAAATGTTCATACTTCATGAAGCTGTGTTTTGTGGTTGACAGATCCTTAACATTTAGTAGGATAGTGGAGATGGTAGACTGGGTTTGGGGGAGTTTGCCACACTTTGGAAGAAGATACAGAAATACCTGGTAAGTACCTTCCTTCCATACATCCGTTCATCCATCCATCCTGCAGTGGAAAAACATAATGTTAACATGTACCATTTTGTAACCAACATGCAGACCATTTTCAAAGGAGCTTATGTTGCCATATGGGAAGGTATTTTGCTGTTCTACTAGATGTTGGAAACAGTCTATAAATTATGGGTCATTGATAATGAGTCTTCTTTTCTGTGGAGGGGGGGTGGATTTATTTCAGGCAGAAGGTTTATTCGTATCCTACTTTTTTACATTATTTCCAAATTGTTTGTTACAAAACTTATCAATACTGCACCGGAGGTTTAGAAGATGGATGGACAGACATAATCACGCAAAACAATAACTATGTTTATAGAAAAAGGAAAACAATATTTTAATAAGTGTTTTTCAAGCTTGTGGGAATTTTTACAAAGAAGTATGTGATGTATAATTATAATTGTTTAAGACTACAAAACCAAAGTTCATATCTGTATCACTGTGGAATTAGAATTGGCTAATATTATAATATTATTATCAGTGATTGTGGGTTGTGCCCTTCATAGACTATCTACAAGAAGATGGACACGGATGGCTCTGGCACCATGAGCACCACAGAGATGCGCTTGGCCCTGAAGGAGGCGGGTGAGGATCCCCCCCCCGAACTTCACAGCTGTCTTTAATGGCTTCTACTACCAGCTGCATGCTAATGCTGTTCTTCTGCAGGCTTCACTCTGAACCACACAATCTTCCAGACCATCATCACCCGCTACTCGGACCCCGACCTGACCGTGAACTTTGATAACTTTGTCAACTGCCTGATCCGGCTGGAGATGATGTTCGGTAAGTCCTGACTTTTGGCACCATGGAGGAAACAGACATGATACACTGGTTCTGTGGAGCAAAAAAAATACATTTTAGATATTAATTCATATTAAATATATAATTGCCTTTCTCTTTTCTATAGGAGTTTTTAAGAAACTAGATGCGCATAAAACTGGCTCCATAGAGCTTGATTTCTTCCAGGTGAGGCAATGAATTAACACTGTATATAAATATATATATATAAGACTGATCTGTTTATTCACTTTTTCTATTTTTTTTTCAGTGGCTCACATTTACTATGATCTAGAAGAACCTTGGAAGTTTACAAGCCAAGATTCAATAAGATCTTTTTTTTTTTAAAACAATCCATTTAAAGAAACAGATTTTACAGAAAAGTTCTATGACCCTTGGTGCAAAGCTAATGGGCAAAGCGGGTACTTATTCTTGTGGTGAGATTTTGATTTTCTACAACAATAAAATTACATATTAAAATTATACTCATGTGTTATTATTTGAACATAGCACCACATACACAAAGAGACAGAAAACACAGCCTCGGCATTTTCTTCAAAGTAAATTAACTGTAAAATGCTAAGCATGACAATATGCTAGAAATTTTTACGTTTATAATGCATAAAATAAATATACGTACAGCCTTGTTGCACTGAAACAATATAATTGTTCAACAGCGACACCTTCAGGCCTGTACTGTTTTTACATCAAAGGGGCGTTCAATGCCCTTCCACTTTCCTGTTAAGCTCGGAAACTGGCCTGAAAGAGTTACGACTTGTTTGCTATGCAGAGAGTCCCTGATGGGTCTGGGGAGTCAGAATTAATGCTGTGATGCCGTAACTAAAATTCACCCTGCTCTTTGAAAGCTGGTGAATCGCATAAACAGAGTGGTAGTATCCTAAGGTGACTAAAAAAGAGCACCCTGGGGGCAGGACGTAAAGAGACGCGTCATCGCAACGTTAACGCAAATATGCACAGAAACTGTTCCAGTTGTAGAAAGCAAATACAGGATAAACATGAAACAAAGCGAAATCCATTTTAGACAATAAAAAACAGGACGTATGATCACCCTAAGTATGATCGGTTTGTTAATGCTGTGCTGTCGGCTCCAGCGCTCGCAGTGACCGCAGCTGCGTAGCCAGCGCCCCTCCCTTCCCATCTGGGCTGTGCCGGACAGGGCCTGACCGCGGGCTGCTGGGAGATCTGCACTCAGTAATAATCATTACGGGGCATCTTCACTGCATACATCCTAGTGCGCTATCCGATTAAAACGTACCACCAAAAAGGTGCCACCGAGGAAAACTGACCGTGACGCGGTGAGTTTAGTTTTATACCTTTTCCGATTTCACGCACTTTTTTCTGTTTGCCTCAGAAACACGTCATCCATAGATGCTCATATGTATTGCGAATCAATAAATAGCGATGTTTATGAATTGTACTGGTGGTCCCTATTTACTTTTCAAATTGGATTTTTTTGCATGTTTTTTGTTACAGCTGTAGAAAATATTTAAGCTGACATTGTCTCATTTGTAGCTTTGTGTGTAATTCATATTCTGTCTCTGACATCTGTATCTTCATTGTTGTGATTTTAAATATACGGCTGTTTATAGGACGTTTGTTTTTGACAAGTAGTTAGTTTTGATCTAGAGGTGGTATCTGCAGTTTATATTTACTGACATCTCTTTCGGGATGACTTTATTCACCGACTTTAACATTAACGATAGGAAAACTGTAAATGCCCTTTTCAATTAATACAATTTTTTAAGTGAGAGGATATAGATATGAACCACATTCAGTTATATAAGCTTAATAATGGCATCAAATCACGATGCAGTTAAAAGTTACATGTAGCTAAAATATGAATTATAAAATATTATATTTTATTAATTATATATTCAATAAAATCCATTAGTAACTTTTCTCGCAATTTTAAGCGTTACAACCAATTAAATCAATATAGTTTGAACGCATGTAACATGTCAGCTGCGTAATAATTGAAGATAGGATTTTTTTATAACATAAATCCTGTAACCATTGCTTGATGATGTTATAATATTCTCTAGACTTAGATTTTTCTTGTAATCTTTCAAAGTAAATTGCATCCCTGTATCTAAGAACACATGCAAAACAACAAATTAGATGTTTATTCACAACAACTAATGTTTGGTTTATCTCTAACAGCAAGCCCAATGTAGCAGAAGAATGAAATATTCATTCAAAACAGAAGGAAAGTTTTTGTTCATCACTGGAAAAAAATGTAACATGCATGAATGCCTGTATTAGTGGGGCCAAGAATGTGGAATGACTCCACCCACATGGAGAGGGCAGTTGGTTCAGTGTGTGCCAGAGCTCCATCCAGCCTCCTGAACTGCCAGTAAATGCCAGCAGTTACAGCCTGTGTGCACACAGTACTTGATATAAAGACAGACAGCGCTCACAGCCACTCACCTGTACTTTCAGTTGTACTGATTACTCAGAAGACATTTTACAGAACATTTAAAAGCCTGCTTCATTCCTGGGTGACATGGTGGTTTGGTAAGTTGGCCTGAGGATTTGAATCTGACCTCTGCTCTGGGTGTGTGAAGTTTGCACGATCATTTCCTATCACAATGGCTTCCATCCACGGTCCAAAGACAGTTAGCTAGTTGTTTGTGTGCCCTGCAATGGACTGGCATCCCATCCTGGGTCTACCCCAACCCTCTTCTCTGTGTTTCCTGGGATGGATTCCAGGTCACCGCCGACTCTGAGATGAATAAGACTTTGGAAGATGGATGGATTGATTTTAAGGCTTGATGGAGTTCAGATTTGAAACATTTATTTTCAGCTTTAAAAGGCATTTCTGAGTTGTCCAGTATAAGCAAATGTTGTATTTTAACATTTAAAATTGTGGTTATTTGTGTTTTTTTTTTACTCCCATCTCTATACATTTGGATTATTCATCTAGTGTAAATAGCCATTCATCCAACGGAGGTTCACAGTAAGGCTGCGTCCTGCCTTAGGTGACTGAGGGCACAGGGCAGGGCGCTCCCTCTCCAGGATGCCAAGACGAGAACAGAACTCTTGGGATCTTGGGATGAAAGCGTATACGCACACAGAGTGGGGATGGGATTTGAGACCACAGCCCAGTGATGCCTCCCTTAGTGCCACCTACTGAGCCACCTCGTTTTAAATTTTAAATAATAATGTTTAATAAATAAAAATTAATAAAGGGCATCAGCATGGCTCATTGCAGCCTGGCATCTCCAGGGGTTTCGGGTTTGAATCCCGCCCCTGCTCTGTGTGTGTGGAGATCGTTCTCCCTGTGTTGTATAAGGTTCCTCTGGTTTGCTCCCACAGTCAGTTTCAGGAGAGCTGTGACTTTAACTGTCCTGTAGTGTATGACTGAGTGTGTCCTCTGTGACTGACTGGTGTCTCATCTGGGGCGCCCCCTGCCCTGCGTAGATAGATAGAAATAGATAGATAGAAATTCCTGTTAAGTGCTAGGCCCCCTGAATCTGCCATGCCCCTACTGTGCACCCCTGATGGGAAGGTGTATAGACAATTATAAACAACATTTAGATATTTTTTTCTGGATTTCATGGGGGATGGGATAAAATTACTTATAAAATAATGTATATACTGTATTATGTTCTCAAATACGTTCTTATAAGTTCTTTTTCTCCCCTAATTTTCCAACCAAACTCATCAAACTCCAACTGAAGATACAGGATTTGGGCAGATGTTAGCTTAATTGCCACTACAGACTGCTTCAAATTGTGTTTAGTTACTCAAAATATGCAATACTTATTCATCACCAATAACCTGCAACGATACAAGTTCCCCTCTTATTAATGCCAGTATTAAGGCCGGTTTTAAAAGGCATCTTTCGGTGCTCTTGCATGTTTTGAGGACCTTAAAAAATGTGATGCTGATGGTGGTTAAACTGTAGGACATCTACTGCTTGAGGTGATGCTTTTTGTTTACAGCAACGGGTTTAATTGATTGTGCTGTAGATTATAACTGGAGTTTTTTCCTTTACAGCGTGGTGCAGACGGGGAACCTGCAGGTAAAACTGATTTACATTTCTGTATTTTTGATTACCTTATTTTAAGGGAAGAGTGTTTGTCAGAATACATCAGAACTTTCCTTCATGTATTTCAGAATCTGAAATGTATATTAATATGGGTTTTTATCCATTATGCATTTAATGTGATTTTTCTTCTGACAAATGATTAATTCTTTTTATAATTATAACTATAATAATAATAATAATAATTATTATTATTATTGTAGCTGCTTATATAACAGATTTTTGCTTGTATACCTTATGTATTTTCATGGATCTATTTCAAAACTTTATATTTACTACAGCAGCTCAGTTCTGAGTATTTTGGGCAACGCTGCTATGGAAATTAAGCCTGGGTGGTGTGACGGTGTTTTGGTATACCCCGGAATTTAGAAATCCCAAAGATATTCTTTTTAATACCGTCAAAAACACTGAGTTTCTATGAAACTGATACGGAGAAGCTATACTGAGGTAATGTATTGTAGTGTGCGGCATTAGCGGTGACTGGAGACTCACTTAAGTTTAAAAAAAACATGTCAAAGAATAACGAGCATGTGTAGGTTAGTGTCACAGAAACAAAATGGCGCGTGAATGCGCCGTAAACTTGGAGCATGAGCAGCATACATATAACCTCGTGGCCGTAGATTTGGCGGTGACAGTGGTGTCAATAAACGAAGGGTGATCTTTTTATCTCTTTAACAAGGAGTCATCTCTTCTTTTCCCTAGTGCTCAGCTTTCACACTGGTGAGCCCATCTCTGATTCCAGGGTTTGCAGAAGCCTACATGATTACATTTTTGTTTTAAATACCGTCATATACTGTATAATGTGGTGAAATGTCTAGAAGGTATGACGGTATGTAAAAATAGATAACGCCAAAGCCTAGTGGAAATGATCACCTTGGTTTATTGGGGTTTAAAAACCATTTGTTTGGTAGCAATACTAAGACATCAAAAGACATCAAAGTCCACCGCATGTCATTATAATGTATAAACTTCAGAATCTCAATAAATTATTAAGTTTAGCTCAGCAAATTCCATTTGTTTAAGTAGAAAGCAGGTGTCATTGATATTATTCCTATAAATGTAACATTGGCAGCACTCAGCAGGACAACTAGATAACCCTGTGTGGACATTGACCCCCACAGTATCTGTCCTTAAAGAGAATTTTTTGGAACATTTTAAAACAGTAACCAGTAAACAAAATAGGCCTATAGCTATTTTACAACAGGTTTGTTGAAGCCCTCCATGTCTTGCATCACTCGATTTATACAAATGCAATACTGGGCTTCTGGGAATGAACAAGAAATTTCAACATTCAGCACTGTGTGAAAGTTTCAGGCACACAAAGGAAATGTTCAGGCTGTTTATCTGGGTAATAAGTGTATATTTGCTCAGAAAAGAAAACATAATTTAACATAGAACATACAGTTAACTACAACACAATAAAAAAATAAACAAGAATTTCTTCTGTTCTCCAAAAAGTTTCTGAGATGTTGGATAGCTAGAATGGATAGAACACCACTATCGCTCTCAAACCTCTCCTCAGGAACTCCTCAGCCGTTCTATGTACCCTGTCAGAAAAAAGGGTACAGCCCTGGTACAGTTTTGTACCGCAGGGTACAAACAACATTAATGTACCCCAATGGTATAGAAATGATCCTCAGAGTCAATTTTGGTATCTGAAAAGTGTTCATAATGATGCGCTGAGTAGCATTCAGATTACAAATACTTTTAAACCTAGTCAACATTTACATACAGCTAAGGTACAATTGGCAGACCCTTGAGGGTACAGCTCCAGTAACAAGCAATTGCACCTTCAAAGGTACAAATTGGTACTTTTTTTTCTGACAGCGTAGTTGTTGAATTTCACCAACAGCTCAATGAGTTAATTAATTAACTTAAATAACTCGGTGAGGTATTGATTAGCCACACCAGGTGGGTTAGTGGTTGAGTAAAAAAAAACTGGGTATATTGGACATTTGCTGCAAATATTGGGGTGATTTTTAGCAGTGGTTTTGAAATGGCCAAGGTGACACACTTTCACAAACATCATAGTTTTACACAACATGAAGATCATTTCAGCATCATTTTCTTTGACTGCCTAAGACTTTCACACAGTACTGTATATCTAACAAAATGTATGTCCTAGTTTAGTAGGACCATGAGGCAAATTGCAAAGCAGAATTAGGCTGCTGTCCTTTACAGCTGTTTATATGCCCTGTTAATGCCCACCAGTACATTATTACTGCAGTCATGAAAGATTTATATTTTTCTGAAGTTAAATAAGTTATTTGCAGCATACACAACTATGTCGCAGCATCTGGAATATGTTCAAGATAGAAAATATTTATGCATAAAAAATAATTTAAGCAAACATTTTTTGGTGAATTTTAGTAACCATATGAGAAAATAACACAAAAGCAGTCACACTCATGCCAACAGTATAATGATGTCATAGGCAACCACGTAGAATTCTGGGATAGCAGTTGTGCTAACCGCCTGGTTATTAGTGTTGTTATTATTGTTCCTTAGGTCTTGTTATCGCCTTTTTCCTTCACCTACTGCAGGATGAATCTGTTTGGAGGTATTTCAGCACGCATACAGAAGGACAGATTGAAGGCGGAAGGAATGGGGACCCAAGAGCAGGCGGTGAAACTTCTCAACCAGGACTACGAATCCCTGAAGCAGGAGTGTTTACAGAGTGGCCAGCTCTTCGAGGACCCGTCTTTCCCAGCTGAGCCCCTGTCCCTGGGCTTCAAGGAACTGGCCCCCAACACGTCCAAGACCCGGGGCGTGAAATGGATACGGCCTACGGTAAGGGGTCGCCCTACTGTACTAGGGTACAAGAGGTACTTTTCCAAAATAAGAGTAACCTGATACGTAACCACTCTGCATTCCACAGAAGTTAAAGTGAGTAACTGGTAAAACAACAGAGTACATTTTAAAAATATAGAAGTTAATAAAATGGCAGTTTACCCTGTATGATGAAATTTAACAGGTCATAGTAAGAGCTAAGCAGCAAGAAAGGGACGTGGCACCAGTTTTTAAAATCTGGAAATGAGTTTTATTCAGGGCTGGACAGGCCATCTGGCATACCAGGCATTTTCTTGGTGGGCTGAAGGGGTTTTGGGCCGGCAAAATTCATTGGGGTGTTCCCACCTTCTACCCCACCCCCTTACATCAGCAAATTTTATTGTAGGTATGTATGTGATGGGTGGCGTAGTAGCACAGTTTGTTAGCAGTGTTGCCTCATACCTCTGGGAGCAGGGTTCAAGTCTCCACCATGGCTCCGTATGTGTGGAGTTTGCATGTTCTCTCCATGTCGTCGTGGGGTTTACTCCAGGAACTCCAGTTTCCTCCTACAGTCCAGAAACATGTTAAGGTGAATTGGAGTTACTAAATTCCCCAGAGGTGCGAATGGTGTATGAGTGTGCTCGGAGGTGGGTTGGTACCCCATCCTGAGTTTTGTCCTGCCATGTGCCCATAGCCTCCTGGATAGGCTCCAGACCATTTGTGATCTTACATTTGTGATCTTACCATTTGTGGGTACAGAATATGGATGAATGGATATGTATGTGATGGGCCTATATGGGCAACAGTTGGACTGATTATAAATCCCAATCTAGCCCTGGTTTAATTGTATAATTCACTTTAATAGAGAAGTCAGTTGGGTCATGAATCTGTAAATGGCATGGTCCAGCACACTGTGGTAAAGAGTTTGCACCTTCCCCCAAAATAACATGGGTTTCCCCCAGGTGCTGTTCCTGTAACATGCACTCCAGGTAACCTGGATACTGACTTGCCTTTGGTGTGTGTCTGTCTGACCATCCTTAAGACAGGTGGCCACTCTCTGTGGCTACAGGCTTTCTGTGGTGGCTTTCTTTGCAAAATTTCTTAGCCAGAGATGGGCAAAAATCCATCAAAATGTATTTTGAGACAAAATACAGAAGACCCCATTTGTAAGTATATCAAAATAAACTACCACAAAATACAGCCACCAAGCAAAGTATCAAAATAAACTACAGTATTTAACTACAGTAGCCAAGCACAAGAGCATTTTCTCACTGCTTAACAAAACACAATACAAATGTGAAACCAAACAAAAGATCAATCATGCTAAAGTTCCTTAAATATATTTCAGCTATTCATGTGAACATTCATAGTGGTAAATCAGTCGAATGAAAAAGTAATAATAACTCAATAATAACTTTTGTAATTTGACAAAACTGTTTCCTTTTTCACCACAGATGCAAATGATTTCAAACAACAAAATTTAATAAAATGAAAATTGACAAATGCAATTTAAGTGCTTATTGAGTAACATCTTAAAAACTTTAAACACGAATAGGCCTGAATGGAGCTTGCAAGTCTTTTGCCTCAACATAAGTGATTAACTACTGGCTCTAATGACCATTCATTCAAACTAAACCTCCTTCTTGTGTATGATCAAACCTTTTTTGCGCACATGCCATCATCACGCATACATTATAGGGAAAGTATTTCTTGTATTTTTCAAAATAGAAAAATACTGAACATTAAAGAATTTTTATGCAAATTGAACCATCATTTTTATGAAGTCAAATGCAAATTACAAAATGCAGCTTTGTATTTAAAAATTGAAATACATGTATCAGAAATCTGCCCATCTCTGATCTTAACACAGGCCTGTACACAACAAAATAAAAGAGCTCACACTCATTCTCCTCAAGGGTGACTTTCACTGATACATTTTGGGTACGTTTTCTGAGAGGGGAAAAAAGACTGAAATGTGACTGTGAAAATATTCAAGCACCGGGAGCGAGATGCAAACACAATAGCGGCCATGCAAAGAGCTGCTTTACTTTTGGTGAGTCTCTGGCAGCTGATTTGCAGTGTTTGCCTTTAGTAGGATTCAGGTGAGGTGTAGCTAGACCTCTCACAGTGTGGAGTTGCTGCATGGAGGCTGTAGAGTTCAGCTTCTGCTAATGCTAATGGGGGCAGTTAACGATCCATCCGTCTTCCGTGCTGTTTACCCAATACAAAGTTGTGATGAGTGTGAAGCCTAAGTCAGGATGAGGCCTTTAGACTGATATATTAACATATACTAGATAATCTTGAAAAGGAATGATCATTAAAATTTCAGCGCTTACTAAGTTTTGTTAGCTGTGACAAATTAAAAATGTATTAACATAACCGATGTGACAATTGCATGTGCATAACAATGCAATATTAACGTTGCACAATATGCAGGCTTAGTAGGGTGTGCCCATCCCTGGTCTTTGTGTGTGTCTGGGGTGACCCGTTAAATAGCATGTTGGCTATGCTATAGTTGCCTGTGATTCTTAACTGTTGTGCTTTATTGATTGTCACAAAAGCCAATCCTTTATAAACAGTATGATTAGTATTCATTGTAATGTCTTTAAAATATGCATTGATTGAAAATATGCCTTTTAACTGAATGGGAATAACAGCGTGTAAAACCTGCTCTGGGTGGGACAGGGAGCAGAACCGCTGGACGTGCGAATGGGAGAATGGAATGGAGACTTTAAGGAAAACAAAATGGGAGGAGTCCGAACTGGGATAGGAATTGAGTGCCGAGGTCTGGGGCTGTGGCCTGTTTCATGTTAACAGTAGTTGGGTGAATGAACACTCATGTGATGTCTGTTGCAATCTTATGCTTGGTTACTGCAGTGTGTTGAAATGTGCTGTGGCAGGTAGCATCCTAGAAAATCCATGTCAGGGGTGTAGGACATAAGACTGGATCATCTGTGTGGTCTGTCGTCCCTGGCTCTTAACCGCTGGCGGAGTGAGTCAGTCCACACACACAAACCAGAGACGAGGGACAAATTTTAAAAGAAACACTCTGGCAGCTGTTTTACAGGCTTTATTCTCAGATTATCAAATTATGAAAATCCTTTGGCTACCTGAAAAATGTCTGTACTTCTCAGGGACATTGTTCAAAGTTTAATTTTGTTTAATTTCGTTTAGTTTTAATCACTGATGTATGTTATTTTAATTCATTTTTGTCTATTTTTTATAATTCGGGAGTTTCTTCAGATTACAGATCTTTTTCTCCTGCAGGAGCTGTCAGAAAACCCCCAGTTCATCTTGGGTGGAGCTACTAGGACAGATATTTGCCAGGGGGCTCTCGGTGAGTTTAGGCCCCTTTCCTCTCTATTCTCGTAAAAACATTCACAATGCACAGTTTTTCCAAACTTCATGCTGTAGACTTATTTCAAAATGTACTGAATTGATTCTTCTTGGCCATCAACAAACAACCAATATCCCATAATAACAAAGTGAAAAGGTTTTTAGGAATTTTCGCAAATGTATTTAAAATAAAAAAGCAAAATTTCCCATTTACATATACGTATTCATACCGTTTACTGGGACACTGTAGATAATGACACTCCGTGCATATCCTGTGACATCTGATCATCTTTGAGATGCTTCTAGAACTTGGCCAGTTATCATCTGGCTGTTAGCAGCCCTGAGGTGTAGCGTAGTGGTGGGGGCAGTATCATGCCGTGAGGATGCACACAACCTTGGACTTGGGTGAAGATTCACGTTTCAGTATGAGGACAGTCCATAGCAAAGAGTTGAGACAATGCTGGAGACAAGACTATGAGTGTTGTGGAGTGGCCCAACCAAAGCCTGGACTGTAAGGCAATGTGCTGTAGGTTTGATAGGCAGTGGGGTGAGCTGCAGTTTGCAATTGGAACTCTGCAAGGAATAAGGGGAGTAACTACCCAAACTGGGTGTGCAAAGCTAGTAGAAGCCACTCAAGAGAACTCACAACTGTCATCGCTGCTGAAAATCAGGTCAGGTCAGGTCATGTCGGGGAGCGTGCACTGGTGCAGCGTGTTGCCACACCCACCACACGATGAAACATCTCAGGATCCCAACTGGTGACCCCACCCAGGCCGACATGCGGTCCAGTCTCACCCTCCGGAAATGGCCATCCATCTGCCGCAGCCAGGTGTTACGTGGGTGTCCCCTTGGCCTGGTGAAGGTGTGCCTTTAAATGGGTGAAAATGGGAGTTTTTGAAATTTCAGTAAATTCCTAGATGCTTGTTTTTATTTTGTTATAATGTGGTGTTGAGTGGTGATTGATGCCAAAAAAGAATCTGTTCAGACACTTTTGAAATAGGTCTACAGCACAGCAAAGTTTGGGGAAAGTGGGGGAGTGTGAACAACTTTCTGCAGGCACTGTGACGATATGTGCTGTAAAAACACCAGCCTGATCTGCCACACTTTCAAATCAAATTTAAATCGGTGTTGAAGGCCTGATGCAATGTGGGCTTCATTGCGCTCTTCTCTGGGTGTTACTTTGACCAAAGAAAGCAGCAGTTTTTCACCTGGAGATGCGTCATGGCAGTGAGTCATGTCAGGCTGCTAATAAAGCACTGAGCCAGGGTGGCTCCAGACCAGCCCTCTAGTATGCAGAGTAATTAAACATAAATACATTGTGTTCCTCTTCACGCTTCATTCTACTTTTGAATGCCTTTGAACATCATCAGCTTATCTTTATTATGAATACCTGACTGTTTCATACATGCTTAGGCAGACTTTAGTTCCACTGCCACAGCAGTAGACTGGCATCATTTCCTAGAATTTTTCCTGTAGCTTATGCCCTGTACTGCCTGACATAGGCTGCAGGCTGCCACATACTGGATAAGCAGCTGATGGATGAAATCAACCAGGAATGGAAACTGCTTTCTGAGTGTGAGAAAGCGATGGTGTGATACTGTAACAGGTGCTATAGCAGGCAGGATTCCACAAGTCGGCCACATACTGACTTGAAAAATATATAAAAATAACATATAAAAACATATATGTGATACCTGAGATGCTGCAGAATCGAAGAATTCATTCAGCTGGCTGGTTTTGGCTTATTTGCCCAAGCTATTATTTGTTCTTTTTGTTCTATTTGTTCTGTATGTCATTGCATTGCTAAGAGTCTCAAGAATTCGAAAACTTTATTGTTATGGGTACAAGTACAATGAATGGCTTGTGTACCTCCCTTCAGACTTAAATAACATAACGATGAATAACAGTACCTTGCAAATAACAAATAAAAGAATAGCAAGGACTAATAATACATACAATATACTTAAACAATACAAACAATATACAGTCATGTGGAAAGAGGAAGTACACCCCTTTCTGTTCTAAGGATTTATATATCAGGACATCATAAAAAATCATCTGGTCCTCAGCAGGTCTTAAAATACAGGTAAATACAACCTCAGATGAACAACACAAGACATATTACACTGTTATTTATTTTACAAAAACTAAGCCGAAATGCAGAAGCAATGTGTGAAAAATTAAGTACACCATTATTGATTCCATAGGAATTAGGAG